>JAPKLW010001758.1:63361-154617 GCA_026898455.1 Plectranthus barbatus | reverse complement strand
AAAAGGTCACATTATTACGATGCGACAATGGTGAAACCGACCGACGCTTGAATTAAATTGTGAGATTGTAATATTGGATAGTTTAAGGTTTATTTTAAATTTCAATAAATAAAATAAAAATGTAGGAGAAAAATAAAAATTCTATGATTTTGCACAGTATAGGATTCATACTTATTCCGTGAAGATAATAAGGGTAAAATGAGAGACGATTACAAATAAATAAATAAAAATTTGTAAATAAAAATGTAGGAGAAAATAAATTATATGATGTTGCATAAATGATTTGAACTTGTACCTTTTAAAATCCAAAGTATAGCTTGAACCACTACACTAAATGTACTAGTTTAATATTTTTAGTACAATATATAATTTAAATATTTATTAAAATTATAAACGGTCCGGTCCGGTTTAAACGGCCGGTTTCTGTACTCAAACCATGGACCAAACCAAATTATACGGTTTGAAATTTACGGTCCGGCCGGCCGATTAATTCACTTGCCAAACCGGCCAAACCGACCAAATCATTTCGGTTCGGCCGGTTTGACCGGTTTGGACCAAACCGTGTACACCCCTACCTTGAAAGCTTGATTAAGAAATTTTAATAAATTGGAAGTTGTGAACCGTTACTGACATTCACATGTTTGGAACTAGAATATTCAACCACATCATCAAGTTTGGAAGTGTCGGAAGAAATATGAGCAGAAGCCCCAGTGTCTAAATACCAGTCGGAAACATCGAGCTGAGAGATAGAGCACTCAGAAGAGAAGATCTCGGCCAGTTGGACTGTCGGAGGCAACCGAGCCGACCTATCGAAAGAACGATCGAACCTTTTTAGGCAATCAAAGGCATCATGGTGTTGCGCACGACAAAAGTAACACCAAGGAGGATGGCAACCACAACCTTGTCCCTTTTTCCATCGACCGGATCTGGGAGCCGAACAATCTCGACCTTTAGGAGTAGCGTAGAAATCCACAGACTGAGACGAGGGCGCGGATTCAGAGGATTTCTGAAACAATTCGTGACTTTTAGCACGAGCGAGAAAAGTATCAAAGTCCGATAAAGGGTCTTGAGCAACTTGTGCAGCCGTAAAGGTGGAGAACGACGAGCCCAATCCATGAAAAAATCAATAAGACTTGTCTGTCAAATCAATTGAACGTCCGATAGACGCAAGCTTGTCGCAGATGGATTTAAAGCGTTGGCCAAATTCAACAACGGATAAATCGCCACGCTTAACGGTTAAGAGATCACCTTTGTGACTCAATTCCCAAAATTTTCAAACATGACTGTAAGAACGAGAGAGAACTTCCAAACGCTATATGGCATTTTACAACCAATTATGACGACCATGGGTTCTTCGTTGAGAGTCAATTCGAGAAATAGTTTGATAAGTTGATCACGCGAGAATCAAGAGGAATAGGCCAGACTAATAGTGGTGACGCCAACGGCCGTAGTTATCTCACACGAAGGAGCAAGGCATGAACCATCAAGATATGGAAGAAAATTTGTGTGTGCTAAAAAGCAGCTCGATTTGCGTATGCTAAAGTAAATACTTTGTGGAAGTGAGTTTAATGTTAACCATGTGTATCATGGTGGACAATGGAAGGGTGGGAAGGCCACCATCAGCATCGGCCATGGCAAACGGTAGGCAATGAAAAGGAAGTGAAGAGAGCGGGAGAATCAGGGTTTGCTTAGGGTTCTAGCTAATATTAATTTCACCTCTCGTTTCGAATACATCAATATATAGGAAAATAACATATCAATAAAGAGATAAAAATTAAGAACTAATGATTGCTACAAAAGGTATGAACTAATCTAGAATAATATCTAACAGTCAAAATAACTAGAGTGATAAGTTTATAATTCTTATACATTTTTTTTTTCATACAAACATATTATTTTGCATATAAAAAGAGTGTATTGGATACTAAAAATTAAGTTAGCGTTGATTAATGGTTCAAGTTAATGCTTCTTCATAATTTATACTTTTCGCTATTTATATTGTGTTCAAAATATATCGTGCTTTTTTAATAATAATACATTTTATTTCAAGTATTGATCCCATCAATGTAAAAGTTTGATTAATTCCTATTTCGGGTAGACATTTGTTTTTGGATCAAACATCTATTTATACATTTAACAGTATAAATAGTAAATAATAAAATAATCTATTTTTTTTTGTTTTCGGGAAAGAAGGAATATTGTATTTGGGCTATAAATAAAGATCATTGTTATTAGTAATGGGCTAAATATTGTACGGCAAATAATGAAGTCCAACATGGTGGCCCAGGCCCCAGATGCCCATTACTTAAATTTTATTTACATTTCTACAATATATTATTTAAAATAAAATATATTAATTTAAACACCACTTCACCCATATGTTTCCAATAATTCGAAACCATGACCTATACAAAATATTTAAATCACTTGCGTTCCAAATTGAGAACACATTTCTGCATTATATATTAGTGATTTAGTTCAATTAATTTATATGAAATTACAACATTCATCCCACAAGTATTTTATTTCTAAAGCTCAATCAAAGTTTCTTATTGTATAATAGCTATCTATAAGTAATAATATGATCACAACATTTAGAAATCAAGAAAGTGAATCTAAAATAAAAACCCTACATTTTTGCCCTTATTTGTTTGTGGGAATATATGAAAATAGTAATTTTGGCTATCAAAAAAATCTTTAATAGCCACTATTATGTATTCATTCAAAAAAAAAAATGGTCAAATCAAAATAAATGGACACAAATGTGCCTGTTATTTATACGGTTTATAATTTTTCCAATCATGTTCACGTTATTGCTGAAAATAATTGCAAAAAAATACATTTAACAAATTGCACTGAACATTAATTTCACTATAACTATTACATTTTTAAAAATAAATTAAAAAAATCAATGAAATAGGTTTTGCATTTATTTTTTCTTATGGCTGAGAATTTTAAAAATAAATAAAAGTATATAAAATTAAAATTGTGACTTAAAAAAATAGTTTGTGATTTCATTCCACCACTATCCGATTGTATTTGGGTGGTTTTTTATTTAAGAAAAATAGTTAAATTAATAATAAAAAAATAAGTAAAAGAAGTAATAAATCACACAGTTGTCATTTGCGACTTGTTATTTTTATCTAATCTTGTTTTCTAATTTTGTTTTTCTTTTGCAATGAACAATTTAATTAATTAATTAAATATATTTATATCAATAATTGAATTAAAACTATATCATAATAATGGTTTTATAAGATAATGACACTATAAAAGTCCTTCAAATTAACTTTAAAAAGAAAGACTATCTCTAACAACAACCGCTTCAATCATCCAAAAACTTAATATTAAATTAATTTCTCTCTCCTCCTCATCATCAATATCATCTCAACACAACCACTACGGATGTCAATAAAGCCCGAAATCGATGGGTCGGCCCGAAACCGGTGGGTTAAAATACGGGCTAGGGTAAAAAATTTCCTATCCGAAATCATTTTTAACCGAACGGGTTGAACCCAACAGGTTGGCTGCCCGAACGGGCTGAGCCCGGTGGATTGCGGGTTGGCCCGTAGGTCCGACAATATTTAATAATATATATATATATATATATATTTATTCATTATTTCTAATATTATTTATATCCTACTATACCCACTAATTATATACATAATTTCCTAAACCTAATTTTTTCCGTCACACAAAATTTCATTTATCTCTCCCAATGATGGAATTCGTTACCCTTAAATCGAAAAAATTCTTCCTCTTTCACTTTCTTTCACTCGTCATTCTCCTAATTAATGTAACTACTCATTTCTTTCTTTCAAGCACCTTTAACCTCTCATTGTTATGTTCATCCAAGTGAAAGCTACATTTGATTTTAAATCTATATTTTATCATTTTATATGTTAAAGAATGTACTTCTATTATTTAAATTAGTTGGTATATAAGGATTGATGTTTATTTTTTCTTTTCAAACTATGATTGGACAATATTTTATCCACTTATCACTATTTTTGCGAAGATATTGTTGTTAAATGTCTTTCATTTATGTTGGTCATCATTTTCTTTTTTATTTTGTTTTTGGGGCTGATAAAATATTTTTAAAAAGTCTTTACAAAAATAAACTCGTAAATCTAGCAAACCCGATGGGTCAGCCCGAAAACCGGTAGGTTAGGGTTAGGTTCAAGAATTTTTAGCCCGATAAAAACTCAGCCTGATTTAACCCGGACCGAATAGCCCGCAACCCGATAGGGTTAGCCTGATTGACATCCCTACCAACCACAATAATTTTACATACTCTATCAGCAGCAACTCAACCATCCAACCACAATATTATACTCCCTTTGTCCCACTTCAATTGTCCATCTTTCCCTTTTCGTCCGTCCCACTTTAATTGTCCCCTTACCTAAAATGAAAAGTTAATACACACTCACTAATAAAATATTAATTTCATCTATCTTTGCTGCATTGGTTGTTGTGCCAAATCTCATGAGGACAATTCTCATGGGATGGAGGGAGTATATAATCTTTATTTAATTTTATTTTCAAAATTAAACTTCATAATTAAATTAAAAATAATAAAAATTATGAATTATTGTAAGGAAATAAAATTAAAATTAATAGTATTATGAATGGTATAGATAAATCAATATGATTTTGTATATAAATTAATTTAAAACCAAAAATTAAATATATCAAAATTGATCTCTGTTTGTAGAAAAAAAAAATTATGAATTTTGGTATATTTTTTATTTATTTTTATGATATTATATAAAACATATATCAATTTTATTATTATTCTCTACAAAAAAAAAACGATTCACATGTCAAGTTCTAATTGGTTAAAAAAAAGGTGGTGAGGTCCGCGCGATTGGAATGGAGTTGAATGGGAATCATGGTCGGTTGATTTGGAGACGGAGATATCAAATTTTTCTTTTTTTTTGCCTTTTTGCCTACGTGGAGGCGACTGATCGCATTTGCCGTCGCCGTAAGCACTAGTCTAACAACATTTATTATAATATATTTAAAATAATAAATACAAATCACAAATTGGAAAAAAAATGTCCGATCTCCTTTTATCTAAAAACATGAATACTGATAAATTCACAAATTTGTAGGATTTTTGTAAATTATTTGACTAGTTTTTTGATATTGTATAAACCACATGTGAAAAGTGGGGTAATTTAGGAATATGAATATTCCTTGAATGTATATATAAAAGTGGTTATTTAAAGTTTTTATATAGTAGAAGTGGTTATTTAAGATTTTAAATATGCATTTTATTAAACTCCATATACTCAAAGATTTTTGGAATATCTCAAATTCATAATATTTTAATTATATGTTAGACACTTTTATTACTACATCCCGAATGGAGAGAGTATGTATAACATATTATACATTCATGAATGTATATAACAAAAAAGTAATGAAGAAAAGGTGGGATTGTCAGAAGAAAGGACGCAACAATACACATGGGGTGGGGATATGAATTTCTTTTGCAAATGATACTTTGGCAAACTCACAAACGGAATGAAATCATATATATTATTATAAAATTTTATTTCTTATAAGTGATGGCAAAGGAAGTATCGTTTAAAAAAAATTATACATATTTTTATTATTGAAAAGTATGCAAAGAGATGATATACCTATTCCTCATATTTAGTCACCTGCAAACTAATAGAGTTAAAACCTTAAATAACCATTTAAGATTTTTTGATAGTCAAAATGATTATTTATATATATTTCCACAAATGTATATATACCTCCAAATCATGCAGGGGTAGCAACACTCGAGGATTTATGACGTTGGACTCATAACATTTTTTTAGAACTTTTTTATATATGCTTATATTTTGTAAATAATAGTCAAAGTTTTAGGAATTATAATATAATACTTCCTTTATTTGTATTTTGATGTGTCAATAATCCACCAGCTATAAATGTCTATAATGTTAGATTAGTCCGAAAACTTGTAAAGTCCTGTTAGGAATTTATCGAGTTAACGGAGTTGATCATACGAAGTTTGGAAGCATCATCTGAAGGAAATAGGTTGACACGTCATCACTAGTAAGAATGAATCCCAAACTCGCGGACAGAGGCAAGAAAAATGAAAACTAGCGCATGCTTTTGAAGTCCAGATTTTAAAAAAGGAGATCTTAAAGTCTGTGAATCCTTAAACGCTTGTTTGTCCAAGGAATCAACCAGTTGAGATTCCTCATACTAGTTCAAAGCCATTTTGATAAAGGTTGTGTTGAGGGTGTTTTTGTACAGATACAGGCCCCAGAAACTTTTACTCAAATAATATTGAAAGTAGCAAAAATAGCGCTAAAAAGGCAATAAATAATATAAATGTATATCAAAACGGACTGCGAAGTACAATGAGGTCACTGTTGACGGCCAGAAAACCAGTTCGCCAATCGCCTTTATGAATGGAATTCTATCAATACTTTTAAGGAACAATGAAATGAAAAGTGCAATTTTGTACGTGTAATCGTAGATGTCGAAAAATCGACTTACAAGGGGTACTTATAGGGATTTAAGAGCTATCTACGATTTCCTATATTTTCGCCAAGTGGGTATTTAATGAGCTCCGGGTTTGTCGCGGTTCTTACGCTGCACACCCTCCTGGCCGTTTCTGTGGTTCCCGCGATCTTATCCCTCTGCCATTATTTATTCTCTCAGCTATTGGTCAGTTGCTCGTTGATCGAACTCCCTTTCCTACAGATCGAACTGCTTTGGTCGGACTGCTACCCGCGGACTGAATAAATCAAACTGCTTCTTTCTTTGAACTATTTTCTCTTTCGGACTAGCCGGCTAAATAGGCCACCTTTTTCTTGGCCGAACAACAATTTTTCCCTGCGAAATTGTTAATGGGCCACGCTTTGGACCCTTAGGTGGGCTGATTATCATCGTACCCCAACAATAGCCCCTTCGGCTCTTCGGGGTGCTCTCTGAGGAGCCTGGTGAGTCAAATAATTGGATAGTCTTATGCCAATCTGCTGCGCTTTATAGGCGGGTTAAGCTCCCAGATGTTGGCCCTTCGAACTCTTCGGAGGCAGGAGTTCGGTATTATTGGGGTGCCCATGAGCACCTCCCGGCTTGGGGGATTAGTTCCTCTGTGGGTAATCCCCTTGACTCGTGCAGCTCCGGGAAGCTGCTGCGAGTGCCATGGCCGCGGGCCCAAAATCGCGGCATTGTGAAGAGATAGTTTGGATTTTGTCCTGTTTTGGTTATTAACCATCTGGTTAGCCCCTGCGAGTCGTTTTGGCTCGTCTTTTGGGGTCTTTTGTGAGGTGCATTTCGCGACCTCTTCGTGGTGTCGGGGGTACCCATCAATGGTACCGTATTGCTGTGGTAAGATCTCATAGCCCCGGTAGAGTTTTAGGTAGCTCGGATGATTGAACTATTTTCATTAAGAGTTCGACATGTTGAACTGCTTTTGAAATTTGCTGCCCAAACTAGGTGGCAATTGTGTAATAATCGCAAAAACCGGGGGTGGTTTCGGGCAGTTGGACGGGAGTGAGTTAAAAACCATCGATTTTTGTGATTTGATACTCACTTTTTCCAAGGCACACTTACTTTCTCTTTCTCTCTCTCCTCCTGCGATTTTCGGTGAGTGATCCGTTGCCTTCTCTAGTGATAGTTTCAAGTTCCTCCGTCGTTTGTCCCTTATCTTTGAAAGGTAGTCTCTCCCTCTTTCTTCTCGTTTTATTATTTTTCTTGATTTCTGTTTCACCGGGAGCTCTGGGAAAATAGAGCTAGGGTTTTTTATCTGTGTACGAGACGGACGTGGGCTGACCGGGGCTTGCCTCCCTCTTTTTTTCTCTTCTTTAGGTTAATTTATTTCGAGATTTTTGTGTTTTCTTTTTTGAGAATGTCTTCTTCGGATTCCGACTCTCAAAATTGCGAGAACTCTGGTTTGGGGGAGTTCAACCTGACACCGCCGTTCACTCCTTCTCCTGAGATGGACCTCAACGTAGTGGACTTCACTGGGCCTGACTAGAGTCTGCTCCTCCATGGGCGGGAGAGGTCTAGGCCGTCCGGCAAAGGGAAAAGCATTGAGGAGGAACCCACCGAAGAGGTCGCCTCGTCCTCCGAGTGTGATGATGAGAAGATGCTCTCTGAAATGATGTGAGGGTTGAATCGGATGATGGGGGTGGTGAGACTAGCGGTATCGGCCGCAAAGTGGATGTGGTTGTCCCGGAGCCCGAGGTGGCAGGTGATTAGGTTTTGCCCGACGAATAGCGTACCCACCGAGTTTTGGGCACCATTTTGGGTGTCACTAAAGACACAATGAAGACCCTGGCGGACTCGGTGCCCTATCACAACATCATTTATACGGTGGCGATGGAGAACGAGGTCGAGCTGCCCATACACCCCTTTTTCAGCGAGTTGTTGGCATCTTTCAATGTCTATCCCTTCCAGCTCAGCCCCAACAGCTACTGCCATCTGGTTTGGGTGCTACTTGTCTGGATGGACCACGGGCTGGGCCTTTCCACCATGAGGGAATGACACAATATGTATAGGTTGAACCAGTGCACAGACATGCACTATTATTACTTCACCAGGTGGGCGTTTGGGAGGTCGACACTGATTAAGAAACCGTCCTCGAACTCGCCGGGGTGGTGGAATACATTCTTTTTCCTAAAGCTCAATCTGGAGCGTTCGGAGTTCTTCCGACACGATGTGACTCTAATTAGTGGGTGGAAGAATCTTTTTGGGTAATTTTCCAACTGGTACTTCCTACTGATATTTCTCTTTCTTTGCAGAGAGAAGTTTTCCGGTACTTACTGCCGCCGAACTAGCATGCGTTGACTGTGCTTACAACGTGTCCGTTGGGGACCGTGTGTGGTGACTAGTCCAGCAGGGTTGCGCAGTCATAGCCTCCGCCTTCCTCGATCTTAATGGTCGACTCGTCGAACTCCACTTGAATACGGTCCGCTCGAGGGTGACTGCGGAGCAGGTCACCTCTGTTGTTGTGCTAGTAGCTATTATAATTATACGCAAGTGCACGTATGTCTAACAAGTAATACAGATCTAAGTCCAGATATCGTACCCAAGGGAGTGAAAGTGAATCGTGCACATTCTATTGTTTGTAAAATATTGGTATTTTGTGATTTCTCCAAACTAATATAACAAGAAAGCATATAAAATGAAACCAAACAATGCTAAAACAATTAACACTATTTCTTCCCACAAGATGATCATAAAATAGTAGACTTTGGTTTTAAAATCAATGATAAAATACACTCGGGTTATTGGCCTTAGTTCATCTACTCTCCTATATGCTGCAGCATTGCTCAAGCATCAGCTCTGGTTCTTGCAACCACACTCTTTTCTGTCTAGTCTATTGTCATAGCACTAGATCTATGTTTTCTTGCGAATTTTCATATGTCTATGATAGATTTTACCTTCAAACAAGGAATTTCAAAACAGGGGTTTTTGCAAGTCTTAGATTCTATGTATGTCTAGACTAGAAATCAAGATTGACCACAATTCACTCATCCTAGATCTCCACTCGGTCTCACTAGGCGAGATCTCTACCTGCCACCATCGTGTTTAGGTAGACAAACAAACCAGAATCGAAATCAACACCATATTTAATGCAAGAACAGCTTCAACATATATTCAAGAAGTAGAACCAGTCAATAACCCAAGCTTAAAAGCTTTAGCTCATGCTTACAAAAGATAGAAAACAAATAACATTCAAGTTCATGTCTACGAACATCATCCACGTAAAAATATCAAACAAGTTTTGCAAAATAAAAATAAACTATTTGGGATTTTCGCAGCTGCCACTTCTGCTTCTCACGAACACCTCGTTCTCCTTGCTCCAACTCCTATGTTGATCCCCTTCTTTGATTGTATTCTCTCGATGATGTTGTTCTCTCTGTCCTCTCTCTCTTTTCTCCAAATATCTCCCCTGTCTCCTTTCAGCTTCATCCAGGCCTTACACGTGGCTCCTCAATTTGCCTCCCAGCTCTGACGGTTCTCCTGGGCGACACGTGTTCTGCTTTTGGGACAAGATCTGAAAAGTGCTGAGATCCTGTCTGTTGTGGTCCCGGATGATCTTCATTAGAGTTCTGGCCATGCTGCTCCTATGCTGCAACATCATATCAATCTTTCTTGCTTCTGTCATGCTCCAGCATAATGAGACCTGTGATACTATTCAAACAATTCCTTTCGCAAAACTCAAAGTTAACACAATACTACAAAATAAACCCGAATTTGAAATATTAACTAAACAACCTATATTTAATTACTTATCCTATAAAACAATACTAATTTAGCACATAATTAACTAGACTAGACACAAAATAATAACTCTTTAAGAGAGTTATCACCCTCCAAGACAAAAAGAGGGCCCGTGATGAGGAGGAGGCCAAACGTCGGGAGGTCAATCCCCCGAAGAGGCCCCAGACTGGGCCCGATCCTGTTCCGCCTCCTCCACCTCATCCTCCATTCAAGACCCTGAAGGAGCGAGAGCGGGTGGAATCCTCTCGTTCTTTTTCCCGCACAGAGACATCGTCGCAAAGGGCCGCAAAAGGGGAAAAGAGAAAGAGATAGGAGGGCTCAAGCACCGCCGCCGCCACCACAATTTAGTAAGTTTAATCAAAGCAATCAAAACTAGCTTGACAATCAAAGCTGCAAAACTTTCTCAGCAAGATAGCTAGCAAGTGCTACAGTTTAAACTTAACTTCCATTTCAGCTTTCATGATCATTGATGCCACTATTTTTGACTACCTTCAAACTTCAGCACATTCTCCACAAATAGAAATTCTATCACATCAAGATCAAAAGGCCTTTTTGAGCTTCCAATGTAAGACTGTGGCTAAGGTATGAACATTATGGAAGAAGTGACTAATAAATTTTAGAGGCATGCTATAGGTCTTCCACTTAGAATTTATTCTTGGTATTGCGTAGGAAAAACTACAAATGTTTTCAAATTCATAAAGCTCCCTTTTTTTCTAGATGGTTATTCGTCCCATCTAATTTTTCTACTTTTCTTTTCTTTCTTTCTCTCTTTTTTTTTTCACACATGCTACTTACAGGCTGCAACATGGTTTATTTACAAACAAGCTCTCAAGCTTCTACAAATTTAATCTATTGCAACTCTATCTTTTATTATTCTTCTGATCGCTAAGTGAAAGAACCTAAGCAAGCCTAGCTCTCAAATCATGGCGAGTGTATGGGAAAATAGCTCACATCTTTTATGGTCAGAATCAATGAAAAGGCTCAAGGCTCAAATCTAGGTGCAAAGGTAATTGATATGCAATGAAAAGAACTTCTGCAAGCACAAAGGTGAAAAAACTGCCTAAATCATTTCCTAATGTGATACTCATTCATATTTCGTCTCAAATGGCCTAACATTTTCAGGTAGGTGGCATCTCACATGTTTTTTTTCTCAGTAAAACTAAAGTACCATTTAAACTAAAGCACGCAGCATACCAGGTTTTCAAAAACCAAACAACTACAGCCTTTGTTCCTCAAGCTAGCCTATCATCCTAAGATTAAACTTGAAAGTCTTGGGGGTTGACTCTCAATCTCTCAAATATCAGTCATGAAATTTCAAGAGAAAGAGATTACTCACACACCCGCATCATTGAGCTCAAGACAAGATAATAGACACACTATTAATATTTCATAATACTTCATTGCATCATCAACTACACAAACTAACTAACTAAATATCCATTCAAAATAAGAACATTAACCTAAACCAAATAAACTAAAAACAACGGGTTCAAACATTCACCCAACACATCCACACAAACACAAATTTAAAAACAGAGTTTTTGTTCAAAAGGTTGAGTTTAGAATTGACCACAGCCTTTAAGTAGGCTTCTTCTTTCCAGCAGCAGACGTTCCTCTCTCAGCTTTCTTATTTCGCACCTCCTTCACCAATTCTTCGGTTTGAAATTGCATTTCCATCATCATGGTATGGAGGCTCTCAAATTCCTTCAGGAGTTGGGTGCTTTGCTCAGAGATATCATCCAACTTACCCTGCAAAACCTGCACAGAAGACTGGTTAGCTGACAAGGGCTCCACTCCTTCCTTCTTTTGATAGTTCTCATGCCTTTGGCGCAAATATCCGACATTGAAGTGAGTTCTCATAGTCTTGCGCGGCTCTTCATCGTGAAAGGGAACTCCAGCTTTCTTGCACAGCTCAGATATCAAGGAGGGGCAGAAAAGAGGTCCTCGTTCCTTTGAGGCAGAGTAACCAACAACATCAACCAAAAATGGTGCATAGTTGATCGATTCACCCTTCAGAATGGCAGCAATCATCAGGATGCGGTCCTGACCAATGTTGGTGTTATGGGTGGTCGGACTGATCCTGTTTTTCAAAAACTGCAGCCACAAATTTGCCTCCGAATGCAGGAACTTGGAAAGCACATATTTGTTATCTTTTGCCTCATCATTCCAATGTGCTCCTGGGAGTCCTACCACCTTCAAGGCGTCATCTAACTGCTTCTTTGTAGGCGCAAGGCAGATCTCAATAAACTCATCTGGCTCAGGCGCATGAGTTCCAAATACCTCATGAATGGCTTCGGCATTTAACCTCCTTTAGCAAAAATTTCAGGCCTCTCAGTAGATGGTTGCTCACAGTTTGTATAAAACTCTTTGACCAATGCGATGATGGGGAAATGCGGTGGAACCACAAAGTTGTCCCACCCCTGCTGCTCAATCTGCTTCATCAAATCTACAGGTAACACTTTCAAGTTCTTGAAGCCTCTTTCGATTAACAATTGTCTTTCCATGACAAACTTCATCCTCTCTTTGTGCAGTCTGGATGAAAACTTGGGATGATTGTCGATTTCATCTGGGGTCAAGGCCTTTTCTTCCTCCACTTTCTTCTTTCCCTTCTTGAGTTGCTCTTTCTAATTCAGCTTTTCCTTCTTCTGAGACTTGCCAGATGTCTCTCCTTCCTTCACCGCAATGACTTTAATTCTCCTTCCTGTTTTAGGGTTCCTCGGGATCGGTTCTTGCTCACTTGCTGGAACTTCTTCTTCCCTCTTTCTATTGTTAACTTTCCTTGATTTTTGTGGTGTTTCTTCCTCTTCTTCCTCTGACTCAACCTCTTCTTCATCAGATTCCTCTTCTTCATCCTCTGACTTCTCTGACTCTTCTTCGAGTTCCTCCTCATCCGATGCTTGCTCTTCTGATGCAGCATCATCACTCTCTCCTGAATTCTGCTCACCTTCAGACCCGGTTTCCGCTTCCTCGCTCTTTTGACTTGCTCCTTCTTCCTCTGCATCTTCACTTTCTTCATTCTCGGAAATTTCCTCCTCAGATTGCTTTTTATCCTCGACCTTCTTTTGTCTCGATTCTTTTGCTGGTGTAACTAATTTCTTGGGTTGGACTTTGGAGATTGGCTTCTTCTGCTCCTTCTTCTATGTGTTTGAAGATGTTGGAGTAGCCTTCTTGCTCCCCGTTGATTTCTCTTTTTCTTCAGTCACTTGCAACTTTGCGGCAGCATCTACCAGATTTTGCAAAGGATCCGCCTTCGCCTTCTTTGATTTCTCGAATTACACTCCTTTCTTCACAACAGGTGCTTCTTTGTCTGGTACTTCCACCGAGTTATCCGCACTCGTTTGCGGGAGCCTAGCATTCCTACTAGCCATAGTTGCTAATGCAGTTCGGCCAGACCTTCGCACTGGCTTTTCCTGTGCTTTCCCTTTCTTTTCAGGGCTTGGGGTTAGACTTTCTTCCACTGATCCAGGCTTTCTCTTCGCAGGTTGTTTAGTCTTCATCTTTGAAGTTTCTGTACCCAACCCACTCAGAGAGTAAGCACTAGATATCTTTTCAAACACAATGTACAAATGAATTTCCCCATTTCTAACAAAAACAACCCATCTCACAACAATTCATCCAAGCAAGGAAAATACCCTCCCCCAAACTTTATGCTTCAGTAAATAATTCAGAAAGTTTGGCTCACAGACTAAAGAAAAATGATAGGTTTAAGTAATTTCCCTTACTCGAATCTAAATTTTCAAGCAACCCTAGAACGAAAACAAATTACCCTTTTTCAGCCTCGCATGCGTAAAGCATAACACATTTTTAGCCCTAAGAATCGACTACCCATCACAATGTCATATTCCTTCACAACTCTCAGACATAGAATTCAAACAAAGCTTCGCATAAATTTCAGAGGAATAACTTTTTCAACACAAATTTCAGAAAATTTAAGTTTCACATTACCGTTGGCTGCATGTTTCCTCATGTTTTCTCTCTAATTACCATTCACAATGTTAACAAACAACGAGAGAGAAAGAGTACTTACATTGGCTATTTAACCTCACAGTCCTTCGGCTTTTCTTGCTTTGCTTGTCGTTTTCTTCTTTCAAATACCCAAAATGGTGATGTTTCTTTTTGGTTTTTCAGAATTATAAAGCAGAAGTGATATATACAAAAACTAGAAACCCTTTCGAATTCCTTTGAAGCGACACAATATAAAATTCAAAAATTAACTGCAAAAAAGTGAGTCTGCCTCCAATGACGTCGGCGTCAGTTCTTCAGCGGTTACTTGCCTTCCACGTGTCCACCTTCTCTGCAAAATTCTTGTAGTTACTTACTTACTAGATATAATACGAATATGTATATATATATATATATATATATATATATATATATATTAGGCTTTCTTTAATCTACTCTAATAGAAACTTAAAATATTCTAAAACATATGAAATTAACTCTAAATTTATCTAATGAATAAAATTCATCTGCCTATGATATAAAAATCATGCTATTTACATGCTGTAGCAATTAGATTTAACTACTGCTAACTAATAATAATGCAGAATTAATAAAATGCAATAAATTAAAGAAACTACTCCCTGAACCAGTTCTCGATGCTGTTTTCATGAAATTCCCTCCATTGGTTCAGGGGGGTTCTACTGCCTAAGGTTCCTTGATGAGAATGGAACCCTTCTCCCTGTTTATGGGCTCCCCATAGTAATGCTTCACTCTTGCTCCATTCACTTTGAATATTTCTCCGGTATCTTCATTCTTCAAATCCACTGCTCCATGTGGATACACTTTGACTAGTGTTAAAGGTCCTGACCACCTTGACTTCAGCTTTCCTGGAAATAGTCTCAATCTGGAGTTAAACAGCAACACTTGTTGTCCTTCTTCAAATTTCCTTTCAGAGATCCTGTTCTCATGCCATTTCTTAACCTTCTCTTTGTATAGCTTGGCATTTTCATATGACTGCAGTCTCAATTCATCCAGTTCATTTAACTGCAACATCCTCTTTGCACCACTGCATTTTGGATCCAAGTTCAGCTTCCTTGTTGCCCAATATGCTTTATGTTCTAACTCCGAAGGTAAATGACAAGCTTTCCCAAAGACCAACCTATAAGGTGACATTCCCAAAGGTGTTTTATAGGCAGTCCTGTATGCCCAAAGAGAATCATCTAAATGTTTAGACCAATCTTTCCTAGTGACATTCACCACCTTCTCAAGAACACTCTTCACTTCCCGGTTGGAAAGCTCTGCTAACCCATTAGTCTGCGGATGATAAGCTGTAGAGACTCTGTGGGTAACATTATACTTTGCCAACATTGCAGATAGACTTCTGTTGATGAAGTGAGTGCCTTCATCACTGATCACAGCTCTTGGTGTACCAAATCTGGTGAAAATATTTTTGTGAAGAAACTTCATTATTGTAGCTGAATCATTGCGGGCACAAGCACATGCTTCAACCCACCTAGACACATAATCAACTTCCAGTAAAATATACTCATTCCCAAAAGACATTGGAAATGGACCCATAAAATCCATTCCCCACACATCAAATAATTCTACCTCGGTTATGTTGTTCAGTGGCATAGCATTTCTAGCAGGCAAGTTTCCAACCCTCTGACACTTATCACAATTCTTCACGAATGAAAATGAATCTTTGAAAATAGTAGGCCAAAAGAAATCTGACTGAAGAACTTTTGCAGCTGTTCTTTGTCCACCATAATGTCCTCCGTATGTTGCAGCATGACAGTCTGCCATAATTGCGTGCATATCCTTCTCTGGTACACACCTCCTAAAAACCTGATCTGATCCTTGTCTGTACAACATTGGGTCATCCGAATAATAGTACTTCGTGTCATGAAGAAATCTTTTCAACTGCTGCCCTTTGATTCCATAAGGTTTTCTTCCAGTAGCCAAATAGTTAGCTATATCAGCATACCATGGAGTTTCCTCTTCACATCTCATCAACTGCTCATCTGGGAATTTGTCATTAACTTGCTCAATCTCTTTCTCTTCATTAAGGTTTTCCAGTCTGGAAAGGTGGTCTGCTACTTGATTTTCAGTTCCTTTCTTGTCTCTGATCTCGATATCAAACTCTTGCAGTAGCATTATCCACCTGATCAACCTCGGCTTAGCATCCTTCTTTGCCATTAGATATTTGATCCCTGAGTGGTCTGTATAGACAATCACTTTGGATCCCACCAGATAAGATCTGAATTTGTCAAAGGTGAATACCACTGCGAACAGTTCTTTTTCTGTGGTTGTATAATTTCTTTGAGCTCCATCAAGGGTTCGACTTGCATAGTAAATCACCCTTAATATTTTCTCTTTTCTCTACCCCAATGCTACTCCCAAAGCATAGTTGCTAGCATCACACATAAGTTCAAATGGGGCACTCCAATCTGGTGGTTGCATAACTGGTGCAGAAATCAGAGCAGATTTCAGCTTCAAAAATGCCTCCATACATTGTGGGGAAAACTCAAACTTCATATCTTTCTCGAGCAACTCAGACAAAGGCTTTGCAATTTTTGAAAATTCTCTTATGAATCTTCGATAAAACCCTGCATGCCCCAAAAAACTCCTAACTGCCCTGACTGAACTTGGTACTGCCATCTTTTCTATCACCTCAATTTTGGTTGGATCAACTTCCATTCCAGCTTTTGATATCTTATGTCCTAAGACTACTCCTTGTTGTTCCATGAAACAACACTTTTCCCAATTCAGCACTAACTGTGATTTCTCACATAGTTTCAAAACCTTTTCTAAATTCTCCAGACAAACTTCAAAATCCTTCCCAAATACTGAAAAGTCATCCATAAAAATTTCCAATCCATTATTAATCATCTCAGAGAAAATAGCTATCATGCAACGCTGAAATGTTGCTGGAGCATTGCATAATCCGAAAGGCATCCTCCTAAAAGCAAATGTCCCATAGGGACAAGTAAATGTGGTTAATCCTTGATGTTCTGGAGCTATTGCTATTTGATGATACCCTGAATATCCATCCAAAAAGCAGTAAAACTCCTGTCCAGCTAGCTTTTCCAGCATCTGATCTACAAATGGTAAAGGAAAGTGATCCTTCTTTGTTGCATCATTCAACTTTCTGCAGTCGATGCAAATCCTCTATCCAGTTACTGTCCTCGTAGTAATCATCTCATTGTTCTCATTTTGAACCACTGTGACTCCTCCCTTCTTGGGAACACATTGCACTGGGCTTACCCAAGAACTATCAGATATGGGAAAGATAATCCATGCATCCAACCATTTAATCACCTCTTTCTTCACTACTTCTTTCATATTGGGATTCAGCCTCCTCTGTGGCTGGATAGAATTCTTACTTCCTTCCTCTATCAAAATTTTATGCATGCAGATTGTAGGACTTATCCCCTTGATGTCAGAAATAGTCCATCCTATTGCTCGCTTATGCCTTTTCAGCAGTTCCAATAGACTTTGCTCATTTTCCTCCTTCAGATTTGCTGCTATGATCACAGGTAGTGTATTTGATTCTCCAAAGTAAGCATATTTCAAGTGAGCAGGTAGAGGTTTCAGGGTCAACTCTGGAGGCTCCTCCATAGAAGACTTGGTCCCTTTTATCTCTCTAGACAACAAGTCCAATGGTTCAAATGATTGTCATACTCCCCCAAACTTTTGCCCTTGCTCTACCCATGCTGCAGCTTCACTGGGTAATTCCTCAGCATCATCTTCCTTCCCAGAATGATTTTTCTCAAAATATTCTTCTATTACTGACTCCAGTACCTCTACAGAGAAACATTCCTCAGAATCATCATGAACCTTCATGGCATTGAACAAGTTAAAAGTAGCTTGCTCATCCTGTACCCTCATGATCAACTCCCCTTTTTCTACATCAATCAGTGTCCTTCCTGTAGCAAGAAATGGTCTTCCCAAAATGATAGGTACTTCCCTGTCTGCTTCAAAATCCAGAATAATAAAATCTGCAGGGAAGATAAATTTGTCTACCCTCACAAGCACATCCTCGATCTTTCCTTCAGTGTGTACAATGGATCTGTCTACTAACTGAAGAGAAATGGTAGTAGGTCTAGCTCCTCCAATGCCCAATTTCTGAAAAATTGATAATAGCATCAAATTTACACTTGCTCCTAAGTCACATAGAGCTCTTCCCACATCTCGACCTCCAATAGAACAAGGGATAGTGAAACTCCCTGGGTCCTTTAACTTAGCTGGAATTTGTCTACTGAGAGGTTCACCTACTTCCTCAAACAATGATACTGTTTCATATTCCTTCAACCTCTTTTTCTTTGACAAAATGTCCTTAAAAAACTTCACATAAGTTGGCATCTGCTCAAGTGCTTCCACCAGTGGTACATTGATATGGATTTGTTTCAGCATTTCCAGAAATTTCTTGAACTGTTCCTCTTCTTTTTGCTTCTTGAATCTGGTTGGGTATGGTGGTGGTGGTGTATAATCATATTCCTCCAAACAAGATTTCCTCTTAGTTTTAGATATGTTTCATTCAGACATTTATGCAGGTTTGTCCACAGAACCTTCTTCTCCTCTCAAATCAGATGGTACATTCTCCTTCTCCAGCAATTCGTCTTTTTGCAAATTTTCTTTGGGTATGGCAGCTCCTGAAGATGATCCTTCTCCTGCTTCCAAATTCTCAGCCCTTCTTTTCTCAAACTGTTTCCCACTTCGAAGCGTGACAACTTTACATTGCTCCTTTCCATTCATTGGATTCTCAGTGTTACTTGGTAATGCTCCTAGTGGCCTGCTTCTCAATTCATTGGCTAACTGCCCCATTTGCACTTCCAGGCTCCTTAAAGAAGATGCTTGACTCTGAATAAGAGCATCTTGATTTTTAAGCCGCACTTCATTTTAAGTCATGAATTTCTTCATCATTTCTTCCATGGTTTTCTCTTGTTTCGGAGGTGGAGCTTCCAAACTCTGATGTTGATTATAACCTCCTTTGTTATAATGCTGCTCCCTTCCTGCAGCATTTTGATTTCCTTGTCCAGACCAAGAAAAGTTTGGATGATTTCTCCATCCACTGTTGTAAGTGTTTTAATATGGATTATTAGTCTTGTGATGATGATTTCTATTTCCCATATAACAAACCGACGCTGGATTTGATGGACATTCCTCAAATTGGTGCGCTCCTCCACAATAAATACAATCCATAGGTCCTGAGGTTTCTGTACTCATTGGAATTGCTTTACTTGGACTGGTGTTTTTCTCAATGCTCTTCATAGTTGCTCCCAGAGCCTCCATTTGCGCAGTCAAAGCTTTCATTAGATCAACTTCCAGCATTCTTGCTACCTTGGGAGTGGAGATAGCTGCTGCTCTTGAATTTGCCCAGAAATAGTTATTAGCAGCCAATTTGTCCAAAATTTCACAAGCTTCATTGTATGTCTTGTCCAACAATGCTCCTCCAGATGTAGCATCTATCATCATTCTTGAATTACCATTCAGCCCATTGTAGAAAATCTCCATCTGAATACAATAAAGTATTCCATGGTTTGGGCATCTCCTCAGCAGTTCCTTGAATCTTTCCCATGCCTCGCTAACAGACTCATCCTCCTGCTTAAATGCCATGATTGCATTCCTACATCGTGCATTCCTTGTTGAAGGGAAATACTTCAACAAAAAGGTTTCAGTCAGTTTGTTCCAGGTAGGAACAGATCCCGGTGGTAGATTAGTGAGCCAGGTTTTTGCACTATCCCTTAGTGAGAAAGGGAATAATTGCATTCTCAAGGCCTCGGGTGTGACTCCTTGCAACTTGAAATTATCACAAATCTCCAGAAAATATTTCAAATGCAAATGTGGATCTTCAGTGGCCTGTCCCCCAAACTGCCCCAAACTCTGCAGCATTTGAAACATCACAGGTTTCAACTCAAAGTGTTGTGCCTGAACTTCTGGCCTCGCAACCCCTGGATCAAACTCCAAGAACCTCGGTGTTGTATAAGTTCTGATTATCCTGTCTCTTTCATAAACCGGTTCCAAATTAACTTCCGGCTCAGGAATTCTGTCAGCCATCTTTCTAGCTCTTTGCTTTCTTCTGTTCTTTCTAAAAGTTCTTTCTATCTCCAGATCAAATAAAAATATTTCTCTGAATATCTCCTCGCTCATACACTGCTAGCGTTCCCTACAATCATAGAAAATGATTAGTTTCCTATAACTTCAGTTAATCAACCGTGCATGCAAATTCAAACAATAAAATAGCATTCAGATTCAATATCAATCACTCCCCGCAACGGCGCCAAAAACTTGTTGTTGTGCTAGTAGCTATTATAATTATACGCAAGTGCACGTATGTCTAACAAGTAATACAGATCTAAGTCCAGATATCATACCCAAGGGAGTGAAAGTGAATCGTGCACATTCTATTGTTTGTAAAATATTGGTATTTTGTGATTTCTCCAAACTAATATAACAAGAAAGCATATAAAATGAAACCAAACAATGCTAAAACAATTAACACTATTTCTTCCCACAAGATGATCATAAACTAGTAGACTTTGGTTTTAAAATCAATGATAAAATATACTCGGGTTATTGACCTTGGTTCATCTACTCTCCTATATGCTGCAGCATTTCTCAAGCATCAGCTCTGGTTCTTGCAACCACACTCTTTTCTGTCTAGTCTATTGTCATAGCGCTAGATCTATGTTTTCTTGCGAATCTTCATATGTCTATGATAGATTTTACCTTCAAACAAGGAATTTCAAAACAGGGGTTTTTGCAAGTCTTAGATTCTATGTATGTCTACACTAGAAATCAAGATTGACCACGATTCCCTCATCCTAGATATCCTCTCGGTCTCACTAGGCAAGATCTCTACCTGCCACCGTCGTCTTTAGGTAGACAAACAAACCAGAATCGAAATCAACACCATATTTAATGCAAGAACAACTTCAACATATAGTCAAGAAGTAGAACCAGTCAATAACCCGAGCTTAAAAGCTTTAGCTCATGCTTACAAAAGATAGAAAACAAATAGCATTCAAGTTCATGTCTACGAACATCATCCACGTGAAAATATCAAACAAGTTTTGCAAAATAAAGATAAACTATTTTGGGATTTTCGCAGCTGCCACTTCTGCTTCTCACGAACACCTCGTTCTCCTTGCTCCAACTCCTATGTTGATCCCCTTCTTTGATTGTATTCTCTCGATGATGTTGTTCTCTCTGTCCTCTCTCTCTTTTCTCCAAATATCTCCCTTGTCTCCTTTCAGCTTCATCCAGGCCTTACACGTGGCTCCTCAATCTGCCTCCCAGCTCTGATGGTTCTCCTGGGCGACACGTGTACTGCTTTTGGGACAAGATCTGAAAAGTGCTGAGATCCTGTCTGCTGTGGTCCCGGATGATCTTCATTAGAGTTCTGGCCATGCTGCTCCTATGCTGCGACATCATATCAATCTTTCTTGCTTCTGTCACGCTCCAGCATAATGAGACCTGTGATACTATTCAAACAATTCCTTTCGCAAAACTCAAAGTTAACACAATACTACAAAATAAACCCGAATTTGAAATATTAACTAAACAACCTATATTTAATTACTTATCCTATAAAACAATCCTAATATAGCACATAATTAACTAGACTAGACACAAAATAATAACTCTTTAAGAGAGTTTTCACCCTCCAAGACAAAAAGAGGGCCCGTGATAAGGAGAAGGCCAAACGTCGGGAGGTCAATCCCCCGAAGAGGCCCCAAAATGGTCCCGATCCTGTTTTGCCTCCTGCACCTCATCCTCTATTCAAGACCCTGAAGGAGAGAGAGTGGGTGGAATCCTCTTGTTCTTTTTCCCGCACAGAGACATCGTCGCGGCAGGGCGGCAAAAGGGGAAAAGAGAAAGAGATAGGAGGCCTCGAGCACCGCCGCCGCCACCACTCTCGAGAGAAGGATACCCAAACGGAGGGCACGGAGGACCAGGGTAGGTCTCCCATGCGGGCAACCGCCCCTCCAAACACGAGGGTGGACTCATTTCTAGTCCACTCTCGGAAGCTGCTGCTGGACTCTCAAGTGCTCGATCATACATTGGGCTCGGTTTTCAACCGATTTGTCCACTACAAGCACCAGTAGCTGGAGATGGGTATTAATCCTTTGGCATTTGTTGTTGTTCTCACATCTCTTCTTTTAATGATTCACGTGTGTTCTGCAAAATGCGGTGGAGTTTAATTTGATCCACCGGGAGCTCGTCGTCTTCGAGGACAAGTATTCCGAGGAGATTTTCCAACTCCAAAAGGAGGTTGAGGCTGGGTAGAAGCGAGCCGAGGAGCTACAGGAGAAGCTGGATGAGGCTGAGGGGAATGTTGTCTCCTTGGTCGTCAAGGCCGTTAGCGTTTTGGTGGAGGCCAATGCTTGCAGGGAGGAGGCAGACATCTTCAAACAGAAATACACTCAGGCAACGACCGATATCGCCACTTTTGTATGGGACCTCTAGAAGAGGGGGGATCAGCTATGATCCCTGGATTCTCGTTTGCGAACTCTGAACACAGCCAAATTGAAAGGGCTTGAGGACCATATCAAGCGCTCGAAGCTATGGGAGGGGCTCGATTTTGGGTCTCTGATCCTCTCTCCTCACTTTACTGAAATGTACAAGGTACTTCACTGCTTCTATCTATTCTTTGCGTAATTTCCTTCTCCTTCATTTTTATCCCTTATTTAGTATGTGATGCTTATTGATTTTGCAGACATTTGCTGAGCAGGTGGAGAACGAGGTTCGGGCTAGGATTGTCGAATGGTTTTCGGACCTCCAACTCAGTGTCTTGGACGTCCGGCGGGAGATTCCAACCAAGAGGAGTAGTCCAACGAGCAACCATTGGTCTTTTTTGGCCCGCAGAAGCGTCAGACCTGGGAACAGTCAGCGAATGAGCAGCCCCAACAGCAGTAGTAGGATACGCCTCAGACTAAGCAGAATATCCAGGGTAGCGGTTCGCAGCCAACCGACTCTTCATCCGGCCCTACGCCTAATACTGAGGCAAACTCCGGGCTGAAGCCTGATTCGCAGACGGCCTCCTGATCGTCGGGCTTCTCCTCTTCTAGCCATAGTCTCTCTTTTGTGAATTTTTATTTTTTTCTAGGACTTGAACAATTTAATTTCTATTTGGACTCATTTACTTTTTTTGTACCCACGAAGTGCTCTTCATATTTTCTAACTGTTGTAAATAATTCTTTGTTTCGTGCTTTATATTGGTCTTCCTTTGCGTATATGCGGCTTTATTTTCGAGTTGTAATCTGATCAACAAATGATAGGGTTAGAATATCTTGAATGTAAGGTAAGTTTTTGTCTTGTCCGCACTTTTTCGTGTGCCTTATCAAACCTGCAAGATAAGTATGAGGGGTTTGGGCAATGCCGAGGCATCGCCCCTCCGACGCTCAAGTTAGTACTGGCTCAAAATACGTGAATAAGTAAAATGGGAAGAGAGAGATGGGTGAGAGAGGTGTATCTATGAGATTGACGAGTTCGATCTTGTTGTTAGAAGTAGTACTTCTTCATATCTTTGACATTCCAGTTGTTCGCAATTTCTCTTCCGTCGTAGTCCTCTAGGTGATAGGCTCCTCTGCCTATGCTCGAGTGATTTTGTAAGGTCCTTCCCAGTTCGGTGCGAGCTTCCCAACGCTCTTATTCTTCGTGTTCTGGAAGACCTTCTTGAGTACCTAGTCGCCTTCTTTGAAAGTTTGCAGACAAAGCTGTTAAAGAATTTCTTGACTCGCATTCTCCTTTGAGCCATGTTTAGTAGGGCTTGATCCCTTTGCTCATCGATTAAGTCCAAATTTTTAAGAGTTTCTCATTGTTTTCTTCCTCCTCGCAAACTTCAACTTGGAAGCTTCTGGCCTTTACTTCAATTGGTACGACGACTTCATCTCCGTAGGCGAGTGCGAATGGCGAACTACCAGTTGCTGTTCGGGGGGTGGTTCTGTACGCCCATGCTTTTATTGGTTGATTCGGCCTGCCCATTCACATCTGGGCATCTTGGTGTGGAAAATATCAACTGATATTATACTGGTGGCAGAATTCTTGCACCCTTCTTCCTATGAATTGCGTGTTGTTGTCGGTCTTGATTTCCTTTGGCACCCCAAATCTACACAAAATTTGGGTATATAAAAATTTGATGACTTCTGGTTCTCTAACATTGCAAAATGCTTCTGCTTCGACCCACGGAGTGAAGTAGTCGGTCGCTACGAGTAGGTCCTCCTTTTGTTCGGTACCTTTCGAGAGATTTTCCACTATGTCCATCCCCCAAGTCATGAAGGGCACGGCTACGACCGTGGCGTGGAGTGGCTTCCGCATGATTATGCGGAGTAATTGAAGATTTCATATTTTCACTATCTTTATTTTTGTTGCATGAGTCTAGTTAGAGTGTTATTACGCTTGTAGTGGTGTATTTATGAATGTTTGAGGTTAAATTCACCAAAAATCCGTACAGAAAGCAATGCATGTTCAAATAATCAGTCACAACTTTTTCTACACATGGAATTTGAGCTAATAGAGCATGTTAGTAGAAAGCTCTATGAATTAGCATTCAAATGGAAATGGAATCGGGTCATTAAGAGTTTGAGAGCAAAAATTATGGCCAAAACCGTGAGGAGGCGCAGAAACGGTCGGCGAAGAAGATATCAGTCGACATGGAACTCCGCATCGACGGACTCAGAGACACGTCGACCGACGCAGATGTTTTTTGGCGAGTTTCTGGAAGATTTTCACGAATATTGGGCGAGATTTGGTCAAGATTGAAGAGATATATCAAATTGGAAACCTTGAAAACCCAAGATATAAGATATATTCAATATAGGATATTTGGATATAGATATACATCAAATCTAATCATGTATTTTATAGAATTCAACCATGTAAAGCCCAAACAAACACTATAAATACCCCTCTAGAGTAGTTTATTCAGTGGACCTCAATCCCTATATGAACATTAGTTCATATATATTACTCAACCTCAATTTCTGTAGTTAGAGTTTTAGTATTTATTTTTATGCATTTGAATTTCTGTTTTTATTTTTAATGCAAGTTTATTTCAGTTAAATTATGTCTTTTATTTTATTTATGTCTAGCTAGATTCCTAGCAGGTTCTAGGGTTCGAATATTATTTTTTGATGCATGTCTAGGATTAATTAATTAGGTTCATGATTCATGTATTTATTTTATAATTCTAGATTAATTGAAGGACTGAGAATGTTAATTTAGATGTCTAGCTATTGGTAGAAGGTCTGAGAGATGTATATTGATAGTGAGATTAGGAATGCATGATATACTCTATACTGTCCAGCTGAGATGTATTAGACTGTAGGAATTGAACTGATGTTCTTGAGACCGAGAGGAGATAGTCACTAATTAGTAATCTAGGTTATGTTTGCCCGACCCAAGAAATATACCATAATTGCAGTATTCCACCTGTTAATTTAATTTGTTCTTACATGTTATCGATAATAAGATTTCTGCCCTAGGATCTGTGTTTTGCTTTATTTAGTTTAAGTCATATTTTATTTTCTCTGCCTAGTTTAATAATTCAAATTTTATTTCTGAATTACTCAAACAAGTAATCTAAAACTATATCGTGTTTTAGTACATAGGACTATATCGCATATCTTTTCTATGTGGGTTCGACATTCGAGTTATAAATTTATTTAGCCACTATCCAATCATTAATCCGTTAGAAATAGTAGTGATTGAATTGGCGTCGTTGTCGGGGAACAGATAGATTAAGCGCCTATTACTAATTCATTTTTAGATTCTTATATTGAGTTATATTTTATATATTTTATATATTTTATTTTTGCTTTTGCTTTTGTTTTGTAGTAAAAAAATTTGAGAGTCGGTGTCGATTGACACCACATGTGTGTCGGTCGACACAGGGAGTCGACGGAGTTCAAATTGATCGAGTCTGAGGAGGTCGAATTTGGAATTCACGTCGATTGATGCAAGCTCGTATCGATCAACGTTGCGCTGTCGACAAGAGGATATGTCGAGCTAGTCTGATGCTTGATGCGAGGAATCTGTAGGGTTTTCACATGAACCGAATCACCAAAACCAAACTGAACCGGATTGATTTATGGATATTGCACATAATCTAAATTCACAAAACCCTAGCGTGCTCCAATGAATTTAATACATATTTGTGGATTGAGAGATTACCGTAAATCCGTCGAGTCTGAACTGATCTTTTGTGTTTGAATTTCCAACTTGAATTCAACCACGCAATCCGATTTTATCTGCGGAATCAGAAATTAGAAATCTAATTTCAAATTTAAAATCGAAATAAAGAAAGAAGGGAAGAAGAAATCTGTTGTTCTCCAGATTAGATCTTCAGATTTGTATCCCGTTGCTGATCAGATCTACTACTGGTGAAGACTTTGTAGATTTGTGGCTTGAGCAGGACCAGAATTTGAAAATTCTCCTCCTTTCTTTTCTCCAAAAATGGCGCCCCTCTCTCTCTCTAGGTTTAGTGTGTTTCAACTGTGTTACAACTTATGAGAGAGAGCTGTCTATTTATAGACCTAGGGTTGTAAACCCTAATGGGCTTCTGGGCTCAATTCAGCACACTTGTTGGGCCAGACCTGGGACCTAATGCAAATAATAAAGTGGGCCTATAAATTAATTAATTTCCATGTCCACAACCCAGGACACAACTAATTAATTAATATTAATTCTTTTTCACCACAGAATTAATACTGACCTACCCCTTTATTACCACGTTATGAGAACGGGTTGCATTAATTGAGAATCTCCATATTTAAGGTTACCGGACATCCATTAATTAGTCGGAGCCTCTGACAAGCTCTAACTACAATTAATTAATATCTTATTATTCCTGAGTAGTACCACTCAAACCTTATCAATTGTGCCTGAAATTAATCAGCCTGCAGGACTTTGGCATGATGAATGCTATTAAGCTCCTCAGGGAATGTCCACATCCTATTACTCGGATATGGTTACCTAAACCCAATCTCAGGCGGTACTACACGAACTGCTGTTACCCAAGATGTGGATATACGAGCACGTTACTTAGGCTCTCCACCATGGCAAGTCAAAGCAACCGTCAACCCGTGCAAACCCCTGAACCTTCGTTAGGGTTTGGACTCAATCAATATAACGAGATCTTGTATTCGCTGATGTCAGACAGACGAATACATCTCACTGTGGTCCATCAATACGCCACCTCTGCGTACCAGCATGTAAAGTAACCAAGACAGACTACTTATTCCGACAATGCTGGAGCCATCCGGACAGACGTATCCTCATATGTTGTCTCGGCTGTGATCAGGTTTATGTCTCACTAGGTCAAGTGATCATACTGTCTTCTGCGATCTACAACACGCCGTATGATCGTCCCTATCGGTGAGACAAGAGGATACCTTTGTTCATACATGTAAGGTTGTTAACAGGTAGGAGAAATAAACCGTTGTATACTCATTATAATAAATGCTTTCAGTATACAAAACCCATCAATCTCCCACTTATACTCAAAACATAACTAAGCTATTACAGAGTATACAGTCCGTCAATCTAGTCTGTTGTCTCTTTAACCACTATCAGTGGTCGGCATCCACCTCAGACCCAGCTCATGAATATGCCTTTCGTAAACTTTCTGCAGCAAGCTATTTGTAAATGGATCAGCAAGATTGTCAGAAGTGTCAATCTTCTTAATCAGCACATCGCCCCTCGATACGATTTCTCGTATGATATGGTACTTTCTCTCTATGTGTTTGCTTGCCCTGTGAGACCGCGGTTCCTTTGAGTTTGCCACTGCATCAAAGTTATCACAATAAATTGTGATACTCCTCGACAAACTCGGGATCACGCCCAATTTTAAAAGGTAGTTCTGGAGCCACACCCCCTATTTCGAGGCGTCGGAGGGGGCGACATATTCTGCCTCCATGGTGGAGTCAGCAATGCATTTCTGCTTTGAGCTCCTCCAAGATACAGCTCCACCTCCCAGGGTACACACATATCCTGAGGTCAATTTCTTCTCATCCTGGTCCCCTTGGAAATCCGAGTCTGTATAACCCACAGGGCACAGATCCTCACTTTGATAAACTAGGCAGAAATTCCTAGTTCTTTTCAAATACTTGAGGATGTGCTTTACAGCAGTCCAGTGCGCCTGTCCAGGATTAGACAGATATCTTGCTACCATGCCAACGGCATAACAGATATCTGGCCTGGTACACAGCATCGCATACATGAGACTACCCACCGCCGAAGCGTATGGTACAAGACTCATCTCATCTTTCTCCCGCTGTGTCTGAGGACACTGCCCACTTGAAAGAAGAACGCCATGTCTGAAAGGTAGCAAGCCTTTCTTGGCGAGTTGCATGCTGAACCGGGCTATCACAGTATCCACATAGGATGCCTGGGATAAGCTCAACATTCTTCTCTTACGATCTCGTAAGACCTTAATACCAAGAATGTAGCCAGCTTCTCCCATATCCTTCATTTGGAACTGTTCGGATAACCAAGCCTTGATTTCCGACATCACTCCCTCGTTGTTTCCAAATAGGAGTATGTCATCAACGTAAAGTGCAAGGAAGACCACGCTCCCACTGACACAAAGTCGGTAAACACAACTTTTGTTTTCCAACTGTGCAAATCCATAGGATTTAATCATATCGTTGAAACGTAAGTTTCACGACCTTGAAGCTTGCTTAAGTCCATACAAGGACTTCCTAAGCTTCCAGACAAGATGCTCTTCACCCTTGCTTAGTAACCCTCGGGTTGCTGCATATAGATATCTCTACCTTCTTCAAGGTAACTGTTTTGAAAAGCGGTTTTGACATCCATCTGCCAGATCTCGAGGTCATATGCACAGCTATGGCAAGGAGTATCCGGATAGATTTGAGCATGGCTACGGGTGAAAAGGTTTCGTCATAGTCAATGCCCTCTTTCTGACTATAACCCTTTGCCACCAGCCTGGCTTTAAAAGCCGTGATTTTTCCATCCGCCCCTTTCTTTCTCTTGTATACCCATTTGCACCCTATGGCCCTAAAGCCATCCGGCAAATCAGTTTTCTGGTATACATCCATAGCAGTTATGGATTCAATTTCAGAATCCATGGCGACACGCCATTTGGCAACATCGTTGTCTTGCACTGCCTCTTCGTAAGTCAGTGGATCAGAGTCCTCATGTCCGTCTTCCGGGCTCAAGTCCGAAGACTCACCCACAAACATGTACCTTCCCGATTGGAAAATAACTCTCCCACTACGACGAGGCATCGGTGCCTTGTCAGTAGTAGGTGCAGTGACTTATGGTCCTGCAACTTGCACTGAAGAACGTGTTTGTGGTGTTGTACCTCTCACAGGTGCACCCACATCTACAAGTTCCCCTTCCCTTGGAATTACATTCTCGTTCTCAATTTCTTGAAGAACGATATCACTCCTTGACCTGTGATTACTCACATACTCGTCCTCCAAGAATCTAGCATTGGTGCTAACAACCACTCTTTGACTCTCAGGACAGTAAAAGTAACCACCTTTCGTTTGTCTGGGATACCCTATGAACAGCATTACTTTTGACCTGCTTTCTAACTTATCAGGTTCCTTCAACAGTACGTGTGCCGGACAGCCCCATACTCTAAACTTGCACAAACTAGGTTTGCGACCAAGGAAGAGCTCAGAAGGCGTCTTAGGAACTGATTTAGAAGGCACCACATTAAGCACGTAAGCTGTTGTTTCCAATGCGTAGCCCCAAAATGGAATTGGTAAGTTTGCATAACTCATCATTGATCTTACCATCTCTAGAAGAGTCATATTTCTTCTTTCAGCCACATCATTTTGCTGGGGAGTACCCGGTGCAGTCCACTGGGATGTAATCCCATTTTCTGACAAATATTGGAGGAACTCATTACCGAGGTATTCGCCACCGCGGTCAGATCGCAGCGACTTGATAGTTTTCCCGACCTTCTTTTCTACTTCAGCCTTGAAATCTTTGAATTTCTCAAAGCATTCAGACTTGTAGCAAAGCAGGTAAACATATCCGTACCTTGAGTAATCGTCAATGAAAGTGACGAAGTACTCGTACCCTCCACGAGCTTGCGTGGACATCGGTCCACATAAGTCAGAATGGATCAATTCCAACAATTCCTCTGCTCGAGACTGACTAGCCTTAAAAGGCCTAGTTGACATCTTGTCCTCGATGCAGGATTCGCAGACTTGATAAGGTACAGCCCGGACTAGGTCCAATGTACCGTCATCTGCAAGTCTTTGAATCCGCTTCAAGCTGATGTGACCCAGTCTCAAGTGCCAGAGATATGTAAGATCCTCATCAGAAGAAGTAAGTTTTCTCTTTCTAGGATTATCAATTACGGATGAATTACATGCAATACTTGCGGAAGACTTATGATTACAGTTAACAACATAGAGAGAATTATCCAGCATTCCACGATAGATAACACCGTTATTACCAATGATAGAAACACCACTATCAAAAATAACTGAATATCCATCAACATAAAGTTTGGAAACTGAAATAAGGTTTCGCCAAAAATCTGGCACGTACAAAACATCTCTCAAAGTTAAAACAGAATCATCAAAGTACAAGGTGAAATCTCCAATGGCAGCTGCACTCACTTGTGTTGCGTTCCCCATCGAGATGGTATCCTCGTCATTCTTCAGCACCCTCCTCGGTGTGAACCCCTGCAAAATGTAACAAACATGATCAGTAGCTCCAGTATCCACTACCCACGAATGAGTAGAAACCGATGCTAAACATATTTTCGTTACAAATGCAAATGACGTACGTTGTACCTTAGCATTCAGACAATCCACCTTTCCGCATCCAGCACACTCGTTCTTCTTTGGAGTGACCTTGACTCTCTTCCCCTTCCTAGACTTGCTATCACTGCCTGTTTTCCTGAACTTGCTCTCAGCACCATCGTCTCCAACCTTAGAGGTTGTCGAACCAGTACTAGAACCAGACAGAACAGGTTTCCGTGCTCGCATGGTAGACTGCTCTACTACAAGGTCCTCAAGCAGCTCATGCAGAGCATACTCTCCCTTTGCAGCAGCAACTACCTTAAAGTCATAATAAGATTCCGGAAGAGAATTCAAGATAATATCAATCTCGCCTTGCGCACTGATATTACCACCCCGCACAGTAAACTGTCTCATGAGATCAATCATAGACATCATGTGCGTAGTCACTGAACTATCCTCAACCATCTTCTTGCGCACAAGATTGTGCACAAGCTTGCAGTTAATAGTTCGCTCCACTTTGCCAAAAGCTATCGAGAGTTCCTTCCAAAGCTCTCCAGCCCTTTCGAGGTGTCCATACTTATGCCTTAATTCTCTAGATAGGGAACCCGTGATGAGCCAGAAGGCAAACTCATCAGCATCCTCCCATCTGTCATAGAATTCGAGCTCAAGCTCGCACACTCCTCTTTGAGAACGCAACAGTGGATTCATGTAAAGAACATGTGCTTGATTTTTCAGATAAAGGATGTGTTTTATGCAGAAACTCCATTCATGGAAGTTTGGACCAGTTAGAGGATAAAGAGCAAGTATATGATCGACTGTAGACATAGACATATCTGAAACAATAAAGAATCTTAAATAAGAACATACATGTAGAATCTTAAATAAGTTTATACTTATGCCTTAATTCTCTAGACAGGGAACCCGTGATGAGCCAGAAGGCAAACTCATCAGCATCCTCCCATCTGTCATAGAATTCAAGCTCAAGCTCGCACACTCCTCCTTGAGAACGCAACAGTGGGTCCATGTAAAGAACATGTGCTTGATTTTTCAATAAGGATGTGTTTTATGCAGAAACTCCATTCATGGAAGTTTGGACCAGTTAGAGGATTGAGAGCAAGTATATGATCGACAGTAGACATAGACATATCTGAAACAATAAAGAATCTTAAATAAGAACATACATGTAGAACTTCGAAAACAAATGCATTGAAAACCTTTTAATAAATCAAATACAAATGTTTTCCACTAATTGCCTAAGAGTTCCCACCGCAAGCTACACTCGTAGACGTTTACGATGTCACCCTCAACCAGAAATGCAGGTTTTAAGCCCCAATCCATTTAATTTCACTACCATGTCAGGATGCTTTTGACACTAGAAATTAATAATTAGTGAAAACCTTAGACCAAACCATCTCTCAAGAATAGGGATGCAATTCTTGCATTATATTCTAAGATGCTTCTAAGCAATTAACCACAAATTTAACTCCGGCCAAAAGAGACAGTTTAGCATGGCACGTAACCATACCGCACAACCCTTAAAGCTTTTGTTATCTATAATTTAAATCAATCCTAGAATACTTGTGAAAGAGATCTACGCAAGCTTCACTCGTAGACATTTACGCAAAACCCTCCCACTATTCACATGATTTAAATTGTTTGTCTAGAAATCCCAACGACCGTACCCATGCACCTCTAGGAACTAGCAGGCTACACTCGTAGACGTTTACTAGAACGAGAGATACACTTACAGCCCAGGACAACTTTGCGGAGGTCTATTGATTTTAATTAAAAAATCTGCTTAGTATTTTTCTTTTGAAAGGTTTCTTAATACGCACACATAATTTCTTTGTCATTATATTTCCCAAATTTTTCCATGTAATAATACAAGCCCAAAAATTCCCAAAATATAATCCAACAAGAAATTAATCACATAAGCATGCTTGAAAGCTGTAAATAATAAAAGCGATAAAACATGTTTTTCCTATTATCTACACATGCTTAATTGCGCACATAAATAAATCACATATCATACGAGGACAATTAAGGCAAACAAAAATTCCTCATGGCCCCAAAAATAGAAAAATAAATTCTATCTATTACAATTTGAATTTGAATTTAATTTGGAAAAATCCAAATCTTTTCAAATCTTCCCAAATCTTCAAGGGCCTTCAAATCTTGATTCACTAAATCTTTTGGGATTTAGGCCTTTGCACAAACCATCAAAACACGAGCCACCGCGACAGGGACAGCAATCGATGACAGCCACCGCCGCCGCCCCGCCGCCAGCCAACGCCGCGCGCGCTCGCCCAGTGGGCTCGCACGCGTGCGCGAACCGCGCACACGCGGCTCCATCAGCGCGCAGCCCGCGCGCGCCCTGCGCCGCATCCAGGCCCGTCGCCGGCCACCCGCGATGCACGCCCTCGCGTGCCATCGCCCGCGCCGCCGCGGCTCGCTGCCACCGCCATCGCCTGCGGCTGCACGCCCGCGCGACCTCCTGCCGCCGCCGTGCACCGCCCTTCATCGGCTCCGTCTTCGTTCTTCTTCCGCGACCCGTCCAAATAAATTTGAAGAATTACAGAACAACTATTCTATTACAATTTTCAAATCTACACTAATCACGAATTTTCTCGTGATTTTACAAAAATAATTCAGCCCTACACGGATAAACCACCGCGGGCTGAATCGACGGGTTGCCACGAAGAACAAAAACCAACATCCACAAAATAATAAATTCATACATGCATATCAAAATTAATTATGAACAACAGAGCCATAAATCAGAAACCTGGCTCTGATACCAATTGTAAGGTTTTCACGTGAACTGAATCACCAAAACCAAACTGAACCGAATCGATTTATGGATATTGCACATAATCAAAATTCACAAAACCCTAGCATGCTTCAATGAATTTAATACATATTTGTCGATTGAGAGATTACCGTAGATCTGTCGAGTCTGAACTGATCTTTTGCGTTTGAATTTCCAACTTGAATTCAACCACGCAATCCGATTTTATCTGCGGAATCAAGAATTAGAAATCTAATTTCAAAGATAAAATTGAAATAAAGAAAGAAGGGAAGAAGAAATCTGTTGTTCTCCAGATTAGATCTTCAGATCTGTATCCTGGTGCTGATCAGATCTATTATAGGTGAGGAATCTGTAGATCTGTGGCTTGAGCAGGACCAGAATTCGAAAATTCTCCTCCTTTCTTTTCTCCAAAAATGGCACCCCTCTCTCTCTCTCTAGGTTTAATGTGTTTCAACTGTGTTACAACTTATGAGAGAGAGTTGTCTCTTTATAGACCTAGGGTTGTAAACCCTAATGGGCTCCTGGGCTCAATTCAGCACACTTGTTGGGCCAGACCTGGGACCTAATGCAAATAATAAAGTGGGTCTATAAATTAATTAATTCTCATCCACAACCCAGGACACAATTAATTAATTAATATTAATTCTTTTTCACCACAGAATTAATACTGACCTACCCCTTTATTGCCACGTTATGAGAACAGGTTGCATTAATTGAGAATCCCCATATTTAAGGTTACCGGACATCCATTAATTAATCGGAGCCTCTGACAAGCTCTAAATACAATTAATTAATATCTTATTATTCCTGAGTAGTACCACTCAAACCTTATCACTCGTGCCTGAAATTAATCAGCCTGCAGGACTTTGGCATGATGAATGCTAGTGAGCTCCTCAGGGAATGTCCCCATCCTATTACTCGGATATGGTTACCTAAACCCAGTCTCAGGCTGTACTATACGAACTGCTGTTACCCAAGATGCGGATATACGAGCACGTTACTTAGGCTCTCCACCATGGCAAGTCAAAGCAACAGTCAAACCGTGCAAACCCCTGAACCTTTGTTAGGGTTTGGACTCAATCAATATAACGAGATCTTGTATTCGCTGATGTCAGACAGACGGATACATCTCATTGCGGTCCATCAATACGCCACCTCTGCGTACCAGCATGTCAAGTAACCAAGACAGACTACTTATTCCTACAATGTCGCAGCCATCCGGACAAACGTATCTGCATACGCTGTCTCGGCTGTGATCAGGTTTATGTCTCACTAGGTCAAGTGATCATACTGTCTTCTGCGATCTACAACACGCCTAATGATCGTCCCTATCGGTGAGACAAGAGGATACCTTTGTTCATACATGTAAGATTGTTAACAGATAGGAGAAATAAACCATTGTATACTCATTATAATAAATGCTTTCAGTATACAAAACCCATCAGAATCCACGTCGATCGACATGAAATTTTATCGATCAATGTGGAGAGAAGAGATGCTGCAGCTTGCATTGCTTGAAGCTGGAGCGAGAACAAGGATAAAAAAAAGTCAACATCTGAGGTTGACTACCAGATACGTGTTTCAAATTTGTGCCTAATTCTCAAACTCTTTCCACTCTTTGAGTGAATAAGTTTGGGGGATGAGGACATGAATTTGAAACTTTTCTCCCTTTTATTTACTTCTATTTTTCGTATTTAAACTTTTATGCACAGTAGTTTTTAGTTAAATTTCTGCCTAGACAAAAAAAATTCAAATTATCTGAGCTTAATTTTCGAACATTATCTCTTATGAATGTGATTTGCAATTGATGAATGATGATTGATCTTTAGATAGTTTGAATTGATTGAGATTGTGATTGAACTATCTTATGAATGTAGAATACCACCAGAAGAGTTTGATTTTGAAACTTGCACTTACATGATAAATTGGATTTTGATTTGATATTTACGATGGAAGAACAAAATCACACCTAAGTGAGGATTTTGAGTTTTATATTTGGTTTGATGTAAGTTTTGCATATGTGTAATCTCTAGAACTTGCATTGTTTCTTTTTTGAGACTGCATAGTGTGCACAAGTTCAGAAAATGATTTTAGGTCGTCTTTGTTAGCCAATTTATCCCAAACACTGTCCCTTATGAAATTATATCCCTAGTCAGCTCCCTTGAGCCTTTAGTTTTCTTTCCTTGTCTATGAGCTTAAGAAAAAGTTCTGGTTACCTCTTGTCTATGAGAGATGATGGTGAAGAAAGGTGGAATAAATGTGAGCGGATTAGAAATTTTTAGAATTGGTGTACAAAAGAAAAGAAGCTCTATGAAAAAAAATAATAATAAGAAAAAATATCTGAATAAGCTCTACAAAGAAGAAGAAAGAAAAATTATTATGAAGAGCATAAAAGGATTGAAAAAGAGTTTTTTTGGTTTGAATTGTCATATTTGAAGAGAAAGGTGGACGAGGATAGATAGTGATTCTGATATGTTGAGAGTCACGAACTCAATATTTTCTTTTTAGTCACTTGACCATATATTCCCTACCCTTCACAAAAAGTCAACATTACAACCAAAAATAAAGTCATGTTCGATTCTAGGTCTTGTGTACACGTTTAAGTAGTGGAGAAAGTAAAATATTGCAAGCCTATGGTAGATGTAAATCATGCATGATGAGTGTATACACATTAAACCCATAAACACTTCAGTGATGAACGAAACAGTTTTCCTTGTGAGGTTCTTCCAAAGTTTAGTGATTTTTTAACTTGATTTGGATTGTTTGTTTTTGTGGAGATTTCATACTTGGATTGTAATGAATCTTGTGAGGCATTGCACACTTCGATTACATGAACTTGAGATTTATTCTTTTCTTTTGATTAAGGACAATCAAATATTCAAGTTTGGGGGATTGATGAGTTCATATTTTCACTCATTTCTAGTTTAATTTGTCTTTAGTTTTCATTGCATCTTAGTTTATTTTCTTTATTTTTGTTGCATGAGTCTAGTTAGAGTGGTATAACGTTGTAGTGGTGTATTTATGCAGGTTTGAGGTTAAATTCACCGAAAATCCGTACAGAAAGCAGTGGATGTTCAAATAAACAGTCATAACTTCTTCCACACATGAAATTTGAGCTAATGGAGCATGGTAATGGAAAGTTCTTTGAGCTAGCTTTCCTATGCAACTGGAATCGGGTCAATCGAAGTTCGTGAGCAAAAGTCATGGCCAAAACCATGAGGAGGTGCAAAAATGGTCGAGGCAGAAAATATCGGTCGACATGGAACTTTGCGTTGACCAACGCAGAGACACGTCGACCGACGTGGTGTTTTTGGCAAATTTCTGGAATATTTTCATGAATGTTGGGCGAGATTTGGTTAATATTGAAGAGATATATCAAATTGGAAGTCTTGAAAACCCAAGATAGAAGATATATTCAATATAGGATATGTGGATCTATATACATCAAATCTAATCCTTTTTTTTTTATAGAATTCAGACCTGTAAAGCCTAAACAAACACTATAAATACCCCTCTAGACTAGTTTATTCAATGGACCTCAATCCCTATATGAACATTAGTTCATATATCCTTCTCAACCTCAATTTCTGTAGTTAGAGTTTTAGCATTTATTTTTATGCATTTTGTTTTTAATGCAAGTTTATTTCAGTTTAATTGTATTTTTTATTTTATTTATGTCTACGTAAATTCCTAGAAGGTTCTAGGGTTCAAATATTATTTTTGATGCATGTATATGATTAATTAATTAGGTTCAGATTTCTTGTGTTTATTTTATAATTCTAGATTAATTGAAGCACCGAGATGTGAAGGTTAATTTGGATGTCTAGCTATTGATAGAAGGACCGAGAGGTGTATATTGATAGTGAGATTAGGAATGCATGATATACTCTATACTGTCCAGCTGAGATGTATTAGACTGTTGAAATTGAACTGATTTGCTTATGAGATTGATTAATTTGGTGTTCTTGAGACCGAGATGAGATACTCACTAATTAGTAATCTATGTTATGTTTGCCCGACCCAGGAAATATACCATAATTGCAATATTCCACCTGTTAATTTAATTGGTTCTTACATGTTATCCATAATAAGATTTGTGCTATAGGATCTGTGTTTTGCTTTATTTAGTTTAAGTCATATTTTATTTTCTCTGCCTAGTTTAATAATTCAATTTTGATTTCTGAATTACTCAAACAGTTAATCTGAAACTATGTTTTAGTACATATGACTATTTTGCATATCTTTTCTCTGTGATTTCGACATTCGATATAAATTTATTTGGCCACTGTCCTATAATTAATCTGTTAGAAATAGCAGTAATCAGTAACTTCAAATCCTTAGCACGCTTTGCAGCTTCTCACATATTCCTTAGCATCTTTCCTTAGAGTAGGCCAGTAGAACCCTGTCGATATAACTTTATGCGCTAATGGTCGGGCTCCCTGGTGACTTTTGCAGTCACCTTCATGAATTTACATTACGATAACTTGTGCTTCGCTTGGTGCTATGCACTTGAAGAGGGGTCCTCCTATCTATCACCGATATAGCCAGTTATCGTGGATGGTGTATTTTGCGGCCATCCTCGCCAGTCGAATTGCTTCTACCTTGTCTTCTAGAGTGATGCCTTCTTTGACGAATCAAAATATTGGCTCAATCCATGAACTTCCTTGGCCTATTTCTTGTACCTTATTCATTTTTTCCGTTACGATGAGTTCTTTGGCCCATGTGATAGTGATTGGCCTGTTCTGTCTTTTCTGTTTTGAGGATGCCAAATTTGCAAGTGTGTTGGCCTCGGTGTTCTCTTCTCTAGCTATGTACTTGATGTCGAAGTCCTCGAACTAACTGCTGATTTCTTAGGCCAGTTCGTGATACTTCAATAGTCTCGGCTCCTTTACCTGATACTGGTTGTCTACCTGCAGCACCACTAGTTGTGTCACCTTGTACTTGTAGGCGATGGACGCCTAGTTCTCTTGCATTTGCATCCCCATAATTAGGGCTTCGTACAACATCTCGTTATTTGTTGCCTCGAAATTGAGCCAGATGGCTCGCTCGAATTGTTCCCCCCATGGACTACATAACTTTATGCCCGCGTCGTTTCATGCATGTTGTTGGCTCCGTTAATTTGAAGTATACATCGCTCTTTGGTGGTTTCTCCCAGTTCCAAGCTTGCTATCTATTTTCCGGCATCCATCTGGGGGCTGCCCGAGAATTCTACTACGAAGTCTGCGAGTGCTTGGGATTTTATCGTTATCCTCGGTTCGAACTCAAGCCCGTATCTACCAATTTCCACCACCCACTTCAGCAATCTACTTGACAAACAGGGTTTAGAAAATACAGTTCGGAGTGGTTAAGAAGTGATTACCTTGATAAGGTGCACTTCAAAGTTGGGTCTTAGTTTCCTGGAGGCGGTTATCAGAGCCAGCGCGAGCTTCTCCAGTGTCGTATACCTTACTTCGGCGTCGAGGAGTGGTTTACTTGCATAGTGAGCCGGATGTTGTTTGCCTGTGCATTCCCGAACCAGGACTGCTCCGAGGGCATGTTCTGACATGGACAAATATAGTAGCAACGTCTCTCCTTGCTCGAGCAAAACATGCCATAAACACTCATATTTTCTCTTCTTTTTTTTACGGGCACCCCCACCCCCAAACTTAGAAATCAACATTGTCCTCAATGTTGCAAGAGTACCTAAGAATGCTCATAAGGGTACAAAATTATTTAGAACGAACAGATAATAGGGTTTAATAATATAGAGTAAAGCAAAGAAACAGACAAGAAGGCACAAAATAGGATCAAGGGAATACGTTATTTAGGTGAGGTCACACACGACCAAGGCTGTAATTAAACAAAGATGGCCTTCATCATATCCAAAGGAAATAATCACATAATATTTTGCCTCAAGGTAAACACGAATCCAATGCAAAGGTAAGTTCTCACAATCCTCAGCAAGGCATATGAAAGCATGATCAATTCGAAAAACTTAATCATGAACAAAACAATTTTTTCCTTTTTTTTCGAAACATGCCGAGCACATGCTACAACAGGGAGGATTACTGATCATTTTTGAATTCAACATGCTAAAGCATTAGAAATATTTTGAGATAAGTATTGTCTTGCAAATGAGTATGGCCACAAGCAAAGAATGCGAGGGACAATCTCATCATCGAGCATGAGATACAGTACGATAACACGAACCACTTCTTAAGCCAAACATAACAAAAGACAAAACACATATAAACATCCATAAAAAACAACATCCAAGCAAAGTAAAATCAATGACAACCGCATCGAAAAGTAGAGAAATCTATGGACATAAACAACTAGAAGTCCTGAATAGGGAGGAGAACTATCAACTGCTTGAGGTTGTGGCTGGGTAGTGTCAGGGGTGTTGTGCATTTTGGTTGAAGAGGTTGAGCTACTGGAATAAGTGTAAGCCTAGAACTGGGTGAAGGTGGAGCTGCAGATTTTCATAGTGCCCGTGCCTTTGTCCTCATGATGAAATTTTTATTTACTGACTGAAAATGAAATAAGACAAGAAAACCATCAGTGAAATACAAGGGGTTAGATTTAAGCCCCCAAAACATTTATTTGTACCAACACAAATGCATCATGAAACTAAGGACTGGAAAAGAGCACTATAAGAACAATAATGGAGCACTACAATTCTCAGCAAACTCTCAACAGATCAAATACCAAAATCTCCCCCAAACTTAGCTCACAAACAAGATAAAACGGCACATTAAAGACTCAACTCTCAAACAAAATCACACAAGCAATTTTTTTTAAGTTTTTTTTTAACAAAGTTGAAAACTTTCAACCTAACTCTTAAACTAACTGAAAATAGAACAAGAGAAATATAACATTAAGGACTTAAAATTTTTACAAACAATTAACTCGGGTTGTCTTAAAGAGGTGAACCTTAAGCACAAGACAACCCGAAATACCTTTTCCTCATGGTTTGGCCCCATTGGTGAAAGTCTTCTTCTGGTTGACAATTCCACCAAAGTGTTGATTCACTCCTTGCCTTTTCGCCTTAAACTCTCTCCCACGATTTCCTTCTTTCAATTCCACAACTCTTTTCCTCGTATAGTTGTCTTGTTGTTCCACAAAACCATTGCAACCTTCTATCAGCAATATCTCATCCTTAGAATTCAGAGAGGTAAACTCATCACCCATGTACCAAACATCAGGGGGTTTTGAATTTTTCATAGGTAATTTATCTTTTTCCTCCAATCCATCAAACTCCAAATGAGGCAACATGGTATTCAACACCAATTCTGATTTTTGAGTGCAAAGTGTAGGAATCTGAAATGCCCCTTGTGACAACTCAAGCACATTAGACTTCAGAAAGCCTCGTATCTTACTACCCTCTGACTCAAGCCAAGCAAATTGATCCTCTATATAATCTCCCAGCTCCTCAGTTTCAAGGTAATAGCTCTCAACTAGCTCCAACTCAGTACACACTCCTTCGAGCCTTTCTAAAGCAAGAGCATCCAAAAGTTTCTTAAACTGCTCATCATCTCTTTGCATTTTTAATCTTTGTGGAAAAGTTGGAGATGGGGGAACGAACTGAATAGCAGAGGTCTGATGCTGTGGCCATGCTGCAACATCGGGTGTAGCATTTTTTGCCTGAATCTCAAGTTCTTTCACAGAAGACTTCTCACCCTTTTAGATTGAAGATGATTCAACTCTCTCTCCTTGAATAGGGGATGGGCTTCCAATTTGCTTGTCATTCTTTAGTGTTAGTGCATCTCTAATTGACATTATCACTCGGTAATGAACCTTGTGGTATATTTTTCAACTTGTTGGCGTGTTGTCCAACCTGCATCTCCAAATTTCTAATCGAGGCTTCTTGACTCTGACTTCTTGCTTCACTCTTCATAATGAATTCTTTTAGCAAAGCTTCCAAAGAATTAAATTGATTTTAGGTTGGAGCTTGATCTTGTCTCATGTGTTTTGGTTGTTGGAAACCAGGTGGTATTCTTTGATTGAATGAGCTAAAGCAGATGTAGCTCCTTGATTTGACCATGAAGAGTTAGGGTGCTGATTCCCCATGTAGCACACCAAAACAGGATTCCAAGGACAACTCTCAAAATAATGGCACTCACCACAATAAACACAAGAGGCATGAGATGTGACTTGATTAACCACTTTTGGTTGGGGTGGCAAACTTTCAGTACATAATTTCTTCTCAATATTCTTTATCATATTCCTCATGGATTCCATTTGAGCTGTAAGTGCTGACAATATATTAGTCTCATAAGTCCCTGCTCCATTTCATGTCGGTGCAGCTCTAGTATTTGCCCTTTGAAAATTGTTTTTGGAGATTTTTTCCAAAGTTTCAAATGCCTCATTGCATGTTTTTGAAAGAAAAGCTACATTGGCCGAAACATCCAAAGACATTCGAGAAGAAGTATCCAGACCATTGTAAAAAGTTGTCATCTGTATGTAGTGAGGAATTTCATGGTGTGGACATTTCCTTAACAGATCCTTAAATCGTTGCCATGCTTCACTCACTGATTCCTCCTCTTGCTTGAAGGATATGATCTCATTTCAGAACTTGGCATTCGACTCAAAATGATTAGCTTCAACTTTAGGTTGTATGATATTTGGGTTCAACTCCTCAAACAATGGGTAAGCATATACCAGATTAGCCCTTTCTTTATCATTGACCATAGTAGGTACATTCCCCAGATTCTGCCTCCATTTCAGCTCCTAGATTATCCATTTGAGTTCTCTTTTTCCTCTTTCTTCTTCTATTCCTTCTGAAGGTTCTTTCAATTTATGGATCAAACAACTGAATTTTAGGTGGTTTTCATTAGGTTCAAGCACAGGGCACACCTGAAAATCAACAACAAACTCAATATTATTAACTTTTTGTTTTTGTTTTTGTTTTTTTAGAATATGATAATTAACTATAATTGCAGTTAATATAGCAACAAGATTCTATGGCACTCCCCGACAACAGTGCCAAAAACTTGGTGTGTGTAAATTACACTAGTGTAAGTGTACACTATCAAGTAATATCTAGAAGTACTCCAGAGTTGAATCCCACAGGGAATGCCTTATATGTAGATTCGTGCACATATTAACATGCAAAAGATCAACTCAATATTTGTTTTCAGATCTAAATCAATAATCAACAGGATAATGAAATTAATAGGAAATTAAATCATATGTAAATGCAATAAACTCGAGAACAGGGAAATAAGAAATAACTCAGGTTGTTAACAGTAGTATGCTTCTAAAGATGCTGCAACATTAACCTAGCATGAATCTCAGTTGCTAACCCAGCTATCTCAACTCTGTTTTCCAAAAGTAGCTGATGTGCCTCTATTCAGCCAAACCAAAGCTCGGGGTTCCACTTAGCAAACTAGATCTAGACATATTACTATGCTCTAGATTCAAGTTTCAATCAAGGCTCTCTCCTGAAATTAATCTTTCCAGATTTAATCCAGAAATCATATCTAAGTTATGGTGATCAAGCAAAACAAGATAAACATGTCAAAACACCCTGATTAAACAAAGATCCAGCTCGATTAAAGTGCAGAAATAGAAATATCAATGCATAGCAAGTTAACAAACCAAGTCAACAAGTTTAGCTCGTAGCTATAATGAGAAAGAGAGACATAATCTTCCAATTACAGCTCAAGATCTCTTTAGAACAAAAATCTAAATATTAGAAATAAAGATAAAAGGAAGGTAGCCAAGATTGAAGGCGGATTTGGCAGCTTTTATCCCGAGAGCTCCACACTCCACTCCCTCAGCTATCTTCCACCCCTGTTGTGTTCCCTTCTCCAGACACTCCCTCTCAAAATGTGTTTTACCCCCTTTTTATAGGTGGCTCTTCCTCCAAAAATGGGTTTTTAGGTTTCCCAAATTAGATGCAACTTGTCATAAATGACCCTCAGTGATGTGGCATCTTAGTCAGCAGCTTTAATTTCCCGAACTCAGCTCAGTATTAAGTTGTCCATATCAACAGTGAATAGGTGGCCCATTTGAGTTGCTTTTTCTCTATCCCCGACTTTCTCTCTCTACTCTGGTATCCATGCTGACTTCATGCTGCAGCATGCATTCAACATCTTCACTCGGCGTGTTCACTTTCTTTTTGAATTTATACTTGATGTTTTTCCTGCATTATTTAATACTAAACTAGACACAAAAGAGTTAATTTACAACAACTATTACTCTAAACACCAATCATGCATAAACATGCTTATTTAAACCTAAACTGGACTAAACAAGACTCAAAGGACTTGAATTTATTAATTTAAAGGCATAAATATAACTCTCGTGGGAGAGTTATCAATGTCATGGCCTCCTCACGGGTCAGCCTCCTGGCTTTCTTGGCGCCAAATCGGCTTACGCCGCTAATTTCTGAGCCGCCAGTGATGTAGTTGATGGTGTGAACAGGTACAGGTGATTTGGGGGCAGATCACGTGCTACTTCGCGGCTGCTCGGGCTGCTTCTCGCGGATCCAGGTTCGCTTTCCTTTATCTTACAAAAATTTGGTTATTAGTCCCTTTTTGAGGAGTTTGATCATCTCCAGTCGTAATGCTCTGCAGTCCACTGCGGTGTGCCCGTGATCATTGTGAAAGTTGCAAAACTTCTAGACATCGCGCATGGAATGGCCCATTTTCATCTTTTGTGGCCACTTCACCTTTTCGGGCATCTGGCGGAGTACGTTGTGGACCAGGTCCACCGACTCGATCGATAAAGTGTATTCGGGTATGTATGGACCCAGGTTGTTGATCTGCAGCAGCCTGCTATATGGGTGTGACCTTGGGGGATGCCTATCGTGGAGCTCGCGACGATGGTCCTCCCGCGGAGCTGGCCTTCCGCTGCTTTGGCGCGCCTTTCTGTAAGGCTCATCGTCCTCTCATTTGATCAATGCCCACACTCTGTTGAGCGCGTCGTCCATAGTCTGGCAAGGGTAGATGGATAGTTTGCGATAAAGATTCGAGTCCACATCCAAGCCCTTGGTGAAAGCCCGTACTGCCGTACTATTTGGGCAGTTCGGTAAAACCACCAGTTCCTTGTTGAACCTTGACAAGTACAATCTAAGTGGCTTGCTTGGCCTCTGGATCACCTCGTATAAGTTGGCGGGATGTTTATCAAGCCTTCGGCTGCTCGAATACTGGTGCAGGAACAGTTGGTGCAGCTAAGCAAATGTCGAGATGGAATTTCTAGGCAGATTGATGAACCACTGAAGCGCAGGGCCGGTGAGACTTGATCTGAAGCTCTTGCACATACATGCATCCCGCTGCGCGCTTCTCCGAGTTGCTGGTCCCATCATAGAGCATGAAACTCGTTGGAGTGAACCGCGCCGGTAGTTTGACTTCCACGATTTCCTGGGAGAGCGGGGATTCTATGTAGCTTTCCCTCAGGATTGTTCTTTCTGGTAGCGGGAGTCCGGGAATTCTTGTGATTAGGGACACAAAGTAGCTCAATCGCTGCTCGAATCGTCGCTCTACTTGAGTGAGTGCAAGGCTGTCGATCTGGTTGGGGGCCGTTGACTGATTCGCCTGTGCCTAGGGATTCTCATTTGGAGTTTGTGGGGTTGGCCGCCCATTTTTGGCCCCGTCAGTTTGGTTAAATTCCACCTACATGTTTTGGGTTGTGGTCTGACACTCACTACTGGCACTCCCTGGTTCTTCGATGATTGGGCGCGTGTTGACTTGGTGTTGCAGCCAACGGTTCTCGCGATCGAGGAGTTCGTACCTCCTCGTCATCTCTTCCATTTGCGCTTCCATCCTTTCCATAACACCCCTTGCGGCCTGGATCTGGCTGAGCAATTGGGCTACGTGCGGGTCCCTCATACTGGAAGGTGGGGGCGGAAGGAATGCCAATTCGCTGAGCGGCTTCGCATTGAAAGTCCGGAAGAGATCATCCACCATTTTGTCACGGTTTGGGGGTTGAGGGCCTCCGCGCCTGGGTGTTGGCGGGCGTCCACTCCCAGCTCCTGCGGGAGCCCCTCGTCCTGCACTTGGATTGGTTCCACTGCTTGCCCCGATTGGTGGAGTGGTTCTCCCAGTGTTGACTTCAATTACGGTGGAGTTGTATTTGTCGTCGATCATTTCCTGCAAAAAAGTTAGTGCAACTTTCATTCTAAGGGCCCCATGGTGGGCGATAAATTGTTGATGGTGTTTTTGTACGGATACGGGGCCCAAAAACTTTTACACAAATAATATTGAAAGTAGCAGAAATAGCGCTGAAAAGACAATAAATAATAGAATGTATATCAAACCGGACTGCGAAGTACAATGAGGTCACTGTCGATGGTCGGAAAACCAGTTCGCCAATCGCCTAGATGAATGGAATTCTCTCAATACTTTTAAGGAACAATGAAATAAAAAGTGCAATTTCGCACGCGTAATCCTAGATGTCGAAAATCGACTTAAAGGGGGTACTTATAGGGATTTAAGGGCTATCTACGGTTTCCTATATTTCCGCCAAGTGGGTATTTAATGAGCTACGGGTCTATCACGGCTCTTACGCTGCACCCTCTTGGCCGTTTCTGTGGTTCCCGCGATCTTATCCCTCTGTCGTTATTAATTCTCTCAGTTATTGGTCAGCTGCCCATTGATCGAATTGTCTTTCCTGCAGATCGAATTGTTTTGATTAGACTGCTACCTGCGGATTGGATAAATTGAACTGTTTCTTTCTTTAAACTGCTTTCTCTTTCGGACTAGCCGGCTAAATGAGTTGCCTTTGTCTGGGCCGAACAACTGCTTTTCCCTCCGAAACTGTTAATGGGCCGCACTTTGGACCCCTAGGTGGGCCAATTATCATCGTACCCCAACAGGTTGCAAGTCAACCTACTTTGTTAGCAAAAGACACTAGATTTTCTGGAAAAGAAGACATCCTGATTGGATGGTTTGTTGGTGTCTGTAAACAGCTACATCTCAAACCTTATAGACTTTGCCTATAAATAGTCGAAGAGTTTGAGATGAGAAGGTTATCGAATTTACAAAGAAACGAAACTCTGCATCATTTAACACTCAAAGCGTTCAAAGCATTCAAACTGACTTACCAGCTTAGTGTGTGCCATCTATGGACATAAGACTCTTAACTTCACAACTAACATTATTTCCAGGTCTTCTTAGTTTTCAAGTAAGAAACCAGCTCGGAGTCCCTACATCTTCTGTAGCTAACTATCACGGTTGTCTAACACTGCAACATGTACGTTCAAATGAAGAACTCAAATTCTCAACAACCAGCTAGAGGTAGCAAGGTTTGCCATCTCTCCAGATCTAAAGAAGTAGAGGCGACCAAGGACAAGTCGAGTGCGCTTGGAGCTGGCAGATGGTGGCTTCTACTAGCTAGGCAACAAATTGTTGTACACCTTGTAACTAATACTTCATGTATTTCAAACTTTTGTCTAAAGAGAGGACGTCGAACATTTGGCTATGAATCTCTATAAATCATTTTGCATTTTGTGTTTTCATTTCTTATTTGCTTGGATTTAAAACTCAACTCTCTCTATGTGTTACCTAAAATCATACTCTCTCTGTCCTTTTTTAATAGTCTAATTTAGTTTGGGCACAATAATCAAGACATATAAGTGTAAAATGAGTTGAGTAGAATTAGTATTTTATTATTGAGTGTGAAAAATTTTCAATTTTCAGAAACACAACTATTAAATTGGGTCATACGAAAATGAAAAATAAGACTATTAAAATGGGATAGAAGGAATACAGAGTACTAAGTAAAATTTATCTCTAAACAACCGTTTTTAGAAACCAAAACTAGTATTTGAACAACCATCTTGAGAATACACCTTTATTTAAAATTTCCGCTATGCATATACTATCTCTAATTTGGGACCAACACAAAATCTACATCCCTCCTTGAATTATTTAATAATAATTTATCAGATTATCCATCACCGAACATAATTTGTGGTGGTCCTAATTATGAGAAAAATATAGAAAAAGTAAACTTATTTAAAATATTCAAAAACAAAAGTAATGAAGATTTGAAAGTGTTTAGACAAAAGAGGAAGGGGCTTTATGTAATTTGAAATTTTGAATTTGAAAATCAGCTTGTTTGGAGAAGCCGGCCACAATTACTTTTTCATTCCACCGGATAGCTTTAACGCCACGTCAGCTTTCGAAAATACGTATTTACCCTTACAAATTGAATACTCATTTTTTTTTTTTAGAATAATACTCATCTTGAAAAAGAAGGAAATTACTCTTTCTCTAAAAATTCAAAATATTTTGTTTATTTTGTAATAACTAATGAATGGTGCACAACACATACTTATATTTATATTTTAATATAAGTTATTTTATGAAATAATCATACCGTATAGTGTATACAATAAACTACAACATTAAGAAATATTATAGAAATAGAATATCATTAAAAAATTTAAATGGAGTACTTTGTATTTTCAGGAAAATATAGGAGAGAAAAAAGAAAAAGTAATTAGCAGTTGAAAATATAAGATCGATATTGATGGAGCTTAAACATCGCATTAAATTACTCGATACTTTATTGGTAACCGGCACCCTATAAATTATTTTATAATTAAATTCAACAACCACAATAAACAAATATCGAAACTTTGTTCATGCGGTTAAAATAGATTTTCTTTGTTTAATAACTCATAAATTCTCAGATGAAATAAACGCAAATTCTCAGATGAGACGGTCTCATCATTTTTATTGTGAGACGAATTTAATGAAATAGTGTGTTTCTTTATCGTAAATGATGTGTTTTTTATTGCAAATAATGTAATTTTTAAAAATAAAATAATATATTTGACTTATTAAAATGATGTATTAAGATTCGTCTCACAATAAAAAAAAATGGTGAAACCATCTCTCAGAAGACCATTTCTAAAATAAAAGTATCTAATGGAGTGAAATTTAATGCATTCTTTTTATAAAAAAAAATAAAATAAGAAAACTTACATTAGGTTAATTTTACAAAAAAAAAAAATTGATTAATTTTGTTTATCGAGCTTAAGTGCTTATAAGTAGGGGTGGCAATTTTCGACACGACACTATAACCCGACACGAACCCGCACGATAATAATGGGTTAGTGTTGAGCCTTAATGGGTTCGTGTCATTATCGTGTCGACCCAATAAGGACACGAAATTTTCGTGTTGTGTTCGTATCGTGTTCGTGTTATCCGATAACGTATCGTGTTTCGTGTCGTGTTCATGTTATCCGATAATATATCGTGTTTCGTGTCGTATTCGTGTCGTGTTCGTGTTCGTGTTACCCACTAAGAAATTAATAAATAATTTATTTTATTATTATTATTACTACTATTTTTTCATTTATCAACCTAATTTAACAATTTTCACAGGTCAATTGTGTACGTGTCGTGTTCGTGTCAATATCGTGTTATCAGATCGGGTTCTTAACAGGTCAATATCGTGTTCGTGTCATGTCCGTGTCGAGTTCGTGTTTGAGGCTTAATGGGTCGTATCGTGTTCGTGTTTGAGGCTTAATGGGTCGTGTCGTATTCGTATCGAGCATATCCTTAACAGATCGTGTTCGTGTCGGACCTTAATGGGTCGTGTCACTATCGTGTCGACGCGATAACGACCCAACACGCACGAATTGTCACCCCTACTTACAAGCCTTTATTGCTAAACATTTTAGATGGAGATAGTCTTGTGAGAACTTGTATCTCACAAAAATTAATTGATAAGAATTTCACAAAATTCATATTATGAAAAGAAATTTTAAATATAATTAAATAAAGGCCAAGTTTATCAATTACTGTTGTATTTGATCATTAAAAAAGAAATACATCAAATACAATATAAAATTGCATTGTTTATAAATTGAAAAAGCAATACAACTTGAAAAAAACAAAGACAGACCATCTCATATAAAATTTTGCCATGTATATTTAAAGATTTTATGAGAAGTATTGTATCAACACTTGTCCAATTCCCTTATTATTGTCAAGTGAAAAAAAATAAAAATAAAGACAAAAACTTGTGTTAGGCAGGCCTAAATGGTTTAGGCGAGTTTTATCCTACCCAAATGGGTTGACTCATCCCAAATAGGGTTTATTAATCCCAATTAGGGTATATTATATAGGTTTGGGTTTGGGTTTGGGTTTGGGTTAATGGATAAAATCCGCCTAAATCATTTAGATCTGCCTAACCCAAGAACTTCCCAAATTAAAAATATGTGAATTCCATTTAACTAATTTCAAACCTACTTCACAAAACACAATAATTTTCAAACCTACTTCAAAATTGAATCTCATTTTGCCCAACTTAATGCATTTGCTTACCAAACTAAATTACTAATATGCCATTTTGGGAAAAAAAGAATCGCATTGCTTTCAACTTCTACTAAAGCAATTTCCGCAATTATTTTCCCAATATTTAACTTTCATTAAAGAACTGGTTAGTTACCACACCAAATAAACAATCCCATTTTGGGAAGTATCATCCCACTGACTAGAATTTGATGCAAAAGCAAGTTTTTTCTATCTAAAATACCTACCAAAACTCCAATTTCACTACAAGGGTATTTTCGTAAATAGACAAAGGCCCCCCTTCTGTCATTGTCACGTGCCATCCAACTTGAAGCACATCCCAGATTGGGTGGAATCAGGAATTTGAAAGAAAAACAATCGACCATTGCCTCCGGTTGTTTCTCCTGCAGTTCCGTCCTTTTAAAAAAATTTACTCCCTCCGTCCCATTGAAGTAGTCCCATTTCCCATTTTTGTTTGTCCCATAAATTAGTCCCATTTTTCTAAAATGACAAATTTTTTCACACTCACCAATAAAATATTAATTCCACTACACTCACAACCCTTAATCTCCGTGCCGAAAAGAAATGAGACTACTCTGATGGGATGGAGGGAGTATATAAAAACATAAGAAGAAGAGTACTGTTGTAGTAGTATAAATAACAGTTAAGAGTAGCTCCCAACAAACAAAGAATCAGCAGTGAAATTTGAAGAGGAAGAGGAAGAGGAATAATTCAGCTTCAGATCTCGTCGTGTTCCCTTGGAAGGATTTTTTAATTATTTTTTTGTATTGATTGTGTGGAAGAATTTATTGAGGATTAATTGTTCGTGAGCAATGGAGAAAAGCACGCCGGTGAGAAAGCCTCACACTTCGACGGCAGATCTGCTCACGTGGTCGGATAATCCGCCGGAGATATCGCCGGCGCCGGCATCGTCAGCCCGCTCTCACCAGGTATAATCGCCGTTTGAGCTGGAAGCGTTTTTTTTATTGGCTGGTTATTAAGAAAATATTTTGTGGTACGAGATTTTGAAAAAACTTCGGTGAAATGACAGCCGTCGGATGGGATCAAAAAGGTGGTGTTTGGGGGGCAGGTTACTGATGAAGAAGTTGAAAGCTTAAATAAGAGGTCAGAGAGCTAGCTTCACATTTCCTTTACTTATTGTTGTTTGCTGCTTCCCAATTTATATATTTTTTTAAATCTATTTGGTATGTTTCTGAGTTGCGCAATTTTTTGCTTTGGGAATTAAAAGTTGGAATCTTTTACACAAGGAAGTAGACTGGTAGTAAATCATAACTCAGACATGCTGAGTTGATGTTATTGCTGAATTCAAGAATAGCCACCAAGATTTTGCGATATCTCTGTTTTCTTCTTGGTTTTGTTGCTGTAGTTGAGAGCGATTGTTTCGAATATCCTCTGAAATTTTGAATCTTGCGTATGTTGTTATTAATGTTGCACATCAGTTTTCCTAGTAGATTCTTTAATATGTTATCATGAATAGACACACTACCAACAGTGTTTTTCAGGTGAAACATGACATTACATGCTAGCTGCATATGTGATTAACATCAGATGTTTTCTGCTCTTATTGTCACCTGTCTTTGATCAGAATCGGACACTCGGAGTGTCAAGATATTGAATTTGTTTATCCCGGTTCTCTTTTTGTTGACATGTTATATAATGCATGCATGATCACTTATCAATGTGATTTTTTGAGACAGTTCATAGGGTGATTGTGTGTTCATATATTGGTGGAAACCTTGACCTCTTGGATTTTGGATTTCCAGGAAGCCATGCTCAGGCTATAAAATGAAAGAAATGACTGGCAGTGGTATCTTCAAAGGCAAAGGAGAAAATGAATTGTCAGAATCTGATGATGCGGATCAGACCCCGTTCAACAAGACTGGGTTGCGTATGTACCAGGTATTTCTTTCGGTATTAATTGATATTCAATGTGCAATTGCTTCATTTTGTGAGTTTTTCATTTGATCCATTTAATCTTGTTAATAGCAAACATTGGCGGGAGTCAGTCACATTTCATTTGGAGAAGAAGAAACAGTTTCTCCCAAGAAACCAGCCACTCTGCCTGAAGTTGCCAAACAGCGGGAGTTGAGTGGAAATCTAGAAAGTGAGTCCGAAGCAAAATTGAAAAAACAAATATCAGATGCCAAAAACAAGGAGCTCAGTGGGAATAATATCTTTGCTCCCCCACCTGAAATTATACCCCGTCCCTTGGGTGCTCGTGCTCTGGCCTTGAGAGAGAGTATAACGATTGGCGAGCCGAAAACTGACAATGTAAGTATGCAGCTTCATTCTATGGTTTTTTAAATAGCACATTATGCTCTATGAGGTTTGATGTACAGCAAGTGACATTTGGCCTAGGAACAAATGATCATAAGTGTCATGGATGAACAAATAATCTATAGGAACATATGTTTTCTTTCTTGATGATTATCATTTTAGGACAATAGGTTTTGAATTTAGCTAAATAATCCAGCATGCCATCTTCACAATGTGATTTCAAATAAATTTTTAAATAGAACTACTATCAATTTATTCAGATCAAGCATATGAACTAAACTCCAAGTTTTGCACTTCTGATTGAGTTTGGAAACATTCTTGTTTACAAGGGTGCTGGAAACGCTGCTGTGAGTGAAGAACCTGTGCTCAAAACAGCAAAGAAGATACCTAACCAGAAATTTTCCGAACTCTCGGGTAATGACATCTTCAAAGGAGATCCAGGTGCTGCATCTGCTGAGAAGCCACTCAGTTCAGCAAAATTGCGGGAGATGAGCGGCAGTAACATTTTTGCCGATGGCAAAGTGGAATCTCGCGACTACTTTGGAGGCGTACGCAAGCCACCCGGCGGGGAAAGCAGCATTGCCCTTGTGTAACTTGTTAGGTCTAACTCCATTGTTTTTACTTCTTAAAAAATGCATATGGATTATCTTATTTAGAGGGGATTGTTGCTCAAATGATATGACATATGGTATGGTTTTTGGCATGTCGTAGGTTTGATTAACATGTTCTAAAACGTTACAAAACAGTTGGCTAATTGAGTTGTGCATGTCCATAGGTATTTGTGCTGTAGTCTTCATGTGTATGAAGTGCTTCTTTACTACTCTGGTTTATTATATATGGACACCAACTATATGTATGTCCTTTCTTACTACGTCATGTGTATAATAGACGTTTTATGTACACATATCATGGATTTAATGGGGTTGCGGGTTGACCCGACCCGGTGGGATCTCCCAGAGCCTGGTTTTTGAAAAAAATTGATGAGTTGGGGGTTCTTTGCTTGGCATTGCAATTATTGATATGTGGGATCCTCTTTGAGGTTATTTTTCTTGCTTTCACACTGATGATGATGGAGTAGGTGCGCAGTTTAGGGAGTTGGATATTATGAAAGGAGTTTTATCAATTCAGGATTCAAAAGATAGTTTAATTATCGATTCAGGATCCGAAAGATCACACAAATTCTCGAGGTGGATTGAGAATTGTTTGATCTTTCGGGTCCTAAATCAATAATTAAACTATCTTTTGAACCCTGAATCGACAATTCTCCATTAAATTATTATTGTCACATTAGTCTTGAGCACATTAACATATGTTCACGATGGAGGCATTGGAGCGTTTGTGTTAAGTTACGTATCTTAGAGTGAAAACCCAACTTCTCCAAAAGGAAAATAAGTTTCATATATCATCACATAACATTAATGCCGAAGAGGCATTTTATTCACAGCTCAAAACCAAACACCACTCCACAAACACAAGAAAAACTAGAACAAGGTTTCATTACTACATCAAATCCTTATTTTTATTACCATATATAATACTACTAATCTGCCAGTTTCACTCTTGGGGATGTCCGATCAGGGTCAGCAGCATCTTCTCATAGTCTCCATGAGTGTCCTTAGCTATGGCTTTGTCGAGCGGCACGCTGTTCCGTTTCTGGTACCACTCTTTGATCATCTTCATGTCAACCTCAGCTCTAGTAGCCACCACTCTGGTGAGGGCTCCTTCATCCGTCCCCAACTTGTTGATTGCAAGGCGGAGAACCTTGGCGAAGTACTTCTCCGGGAAGACCAAGCACTTCACCGTGGCTCTCAGTATGGCGAGGAACTCGTCTTTCGGGTCAGCTTTCAGGTCCTGCAACACACATACACCCTCAAGAACACACACACACACACTATACACATGACATATGTGTCTGTGATGATCATTGATCATCTTGCATTACCTTGTTTATATCCTTGCCACACTCATTTTTGTAGTGGTTGAGTGTTGCATTGATCTGTGCCTTGCTTCTTGTTGTCAAGATTCTGATGACTTCATCGCAGCTGTATTCTTTCGCAGCAATCTTCTCGCGCAGAATCTTGGCTTCGGATTTAGCAAGATGGAGGTTCACATCATCTCCACAGTAACGGTATGAACTCACCAAAGGCACCAAGAGCTGAGAAAATTGTCTGTCAACTGTCAAGGCCACAATTCATACTGAGATTGATGCAATGCAGTCATCAGTAGAGTTTACCTTCCGAAAGGCTCCTGTTGTGTGATAAGCCACATCCTCCTCGAGGGACTTCTTGAAACGCGCATGATAAGCTTCCCTCGCGAGCAGCAGCTCTTTCGGAGACCTTGCACAAGCAATCTCCACCAGAACTTGATTGCTTGATGTCCACTTCTTTGTCGCCTCATTAGCCAAATAAGCATCGCGCTCTGCAGGGTCCAACGTCCAAAGCAACACGAGCCTCTGGCTCAGGCATTCAGATAGAGAAACATATTAGATCACTCTTCACTATGTAAACAATCAGTATGTAGTAATTGCTCAACCACACCTCAAAGTCACTTGACAGTTCCTTGTCCAAGACTTTGAGCAGATCTTCTCCATAAGTCTCTGCATAACATTGCCTGATCAACTTCCTTTGGGTGGCATTTCTGCGGCCCAAGATAGATATGATCAACTTCTCATTGGTTCCCCATCCTTACATACAAAATGCAGGCAGAATCAGTATGATTGATCAAGAATCTTTGCACTTAACAGAGAAACAAAGATCAGACAATGATGAATCAGTCAATAATCTATCACCCCTTTTCTTCCAATTGAGGTTTCATCACTCATCAGCCTTAATAAAATCGGTCAAGGAGCAAATAAAACCTCAAGATCTGTCCATACATCTATCATCAACATCAAATATTCCAAGCAATCACAAAAGGTAACAAAACCTATCACAGCACACATATTCTTGAACAGATCATAGTTTAAACAAAAAAACAAGATTCAATTCTCGTCCGATCACCGTGGTTTCATCGTATATCAAAGCAATAAAAAAGGGATCTTCACATAAAACAAAGAGCTACACATCGAGTCCATTCAAACCCAAGAAAAACAATGAAATGGGTCAACTAATCAAGATACAATATTTCAATCCAAGAACAGGAAAACCCTCAATGGATCGTGATTGATTTTAAAACCTGAGAATGCTTTGTGAAGTTGCTCGCAGTCTTCAGCTACGGAGGGGACATGGGGTGGCACGCAGAGAGTCGACATTGTGCGTTTCTTTGGGAGTGAGAGAGTGAATGAGCTTGTGTTGTGTCCGAACGAGCGAGCGCGTCACTTATATAACTCCTGCTTGCCTTTCTTGTAACAAGATTGGCCTAGGATCCTTGGGATTCGAGAAAGATTAGTGCAACTCAAAATCATATTTTCCCATGTGTCGTTGAATTTCGCATTCAAATTAAGAGGGTTGGTATACTCTTGGGCTATCTCGTGTCTATACTATACTAATAACTATCCAATAAAATACTATTTATTTTTTTATAACCTAAAACTTTAAATTATTTATGTTACCCATAAGTGATCCTACATAGTTCAATTTTCTAATTAATATATTTTTTCATAATTTACTTGATAAAAGAAATTAAAAACAATTTATACAAAATAAATTATAAATTGATAAATTTAAAAATGGATTTTTTGTAGCGTGAATTATATAAATATTAGGTTCTATTTATAGGTTTTTCTTTCCATTTTGATATATTTTTTTAAATGATTATTTAAATATGTAAAATCTTAACTATATTTAAAGGATAAATGACACTTGAGATACAATTTGTCAAACTTGTGATGAAAAAGGAGGAGAGAACGTTTGGTCAGCTACCCTATTTTTGGCCTCAACACAAATTTAATCCATTTTTCTTTCTTTTCAAATTAATTTTTGGATTTGCCTTGGTTGGCCACCACCATAGTCTTAAAAATATGTTTAGTGAGATATTTCCGAGCATTTTGATGGAAACATGATTTGAGCAATACCAAACTTTGAATGGAATGAATGTATTCCGCTTAAAATTTATTATGCAAAAATCACATCTCGATCCAAATATATTTGTGAGATATTGTGAGACCATACAACTTTTTGCCCCATCATATTTTTTCAATAGTTTATATGTACTCAGAAATTACTTTTTGTTAATAGTAGTATATAAGATTATTAAAGATGATTTAAAAATATAGTATATCATTTTTGTACATATAATATATTGTAAATTATTATGTCTTATAAATGTAAGGTAATTATTCTCTTAATTATTTTAATGTAAATCCTCAAAATTGATAGTACGTAATACTAGGAGTTAGGTACGACTAGATGCGACTTTAAGAAATACGAACAAACATATAGTCAAACACCATAATAATAACAATAATAATAATAATAAATTGTTGTTGTTGTATTTTATAGGTTCTTTAATTCAAAGAATACTCAAACTAAAAAATGGAAGATAGAGCATATAAATGAATATAAAAAGTTACACCGATTTAATTGATGCTTGTACAGTTGAATGCTTTTATTACTTGCTTGCTTTGAGGAATTTTATATATGCTTTTATTATAAATGAGGTCATGACTCATATTTCTAAAGATCAAATACAATAAATACATCATTTCACGAAAAATCGCAACTCTTTAGCTGAAGCACCATTCAAATAGTCGCATCCCATCGATCTAGACGTTAATTTTGTGTGCCTAGTCACCTCTCCGAACTTGACTTAGTTACTTATCCGAATAGAGTCTTCGACTTGATAAGTGCTTCGGTGTAGACTCATACAATCCGAAGAGCTTGCTTTCGTCTCATCTGTTATTCCTTCTTTTTTAGTATTTGGGCTTCTTTCAGGATTTTCTTCTTTAATGGATCTGAAAATGAATTTGCATGTTATTGGGTCATAACAATAGCCCCACTGCATTGTTCGAATTGATAAGAAATTCGATGAAGCTGAAACAATCAATTCATTCTATAACCATTCGTTCATCCTGCAATAATAATAATAATAAAATATTTCCCTACCCCGAACCGTAGTCCATGGATTTTCAGGAAATAGAAAATTTTCCGTATGTGAGCCTTAGCTCTTCGAATTTTAGGAAGATTTTATTTGGGGATCATCCGCAAATTTTGTCTTGTGAATCACCCCGAGTCCGCGACTGGTCAAGTCCGACCTTCTATGTAGAGAATACCCTTTACATGATTTTAGTGAGCTTTTTAATGTTCGCATCACTGGTTGAGTGGGGAGCGACCTCGCGCCCATAGGCACCCTGCGCCGAAGCATATCTTGTATACGATTATATACTGAATTTCTGTTTGGGATATGCAGAGTTGTTGGTCCCGGTTTATCAGAGTATAATGCATAAGCACAACGAAAATATTTTGATTTGTAAATTCGGTATCTTGCACTTATCCAAGCTAACGTGTCAGTTTGGTTTGTTCAAATCTCTTAGGTACTTAATGTCGACTTTATCTTAAGTGTAAAGATTCAATATATACTCCAACACTTGAGTGTTGGGTTTCAAAATGAAATAAAGTTATACTAACAGATAAATAAATAAAGCGGTAAATGACAAACAGGCTTATAGTGGTTCGGACTAAACCATCCGACGTCCACTCTTCAGACACTTCGTCTGGTAATCCACTAAGCTTAGAACGGTTACAGGTGCTCCTACGATCTTTTGCTAGTCGGTGAATGCCTCGTCCACCGATCCACAAGCGCACTCGCCTGATCCTTGCTCGGTTCCTCGCTTCGCAGCTCCTCAGAGTGTGGGCACACCACTCAACCTCCTTGTAGCCGAAATGGAGAACTCTTTCTTCTGCGGCAGGTTGCCCGTAAGAGTCAGAGTACAAGTTGTACTTGACTATTGTAGTTTTTCTTGGAGAGAAAAACTACCTAGTAGTAACTCAAGAATACAATGATTCTGATTCTCATGTTCATTGGGTGACACACGGAAAGCTTAATAGCCTCAAAAGCAAGCACACCCTGTGAAGCTTAGAGCTTTCAGTAAGAGTTCACAAATATTGTTAAGAAATTGCATAGTGCAACTTCGTTAGTATGTTTTTGTAATCTGCGTAACCTTCTTCTTCAATAATTTCTCTGGTATTTATACTCGAGATATTGAAGGTTTGAATTTAAGACCCGTTAGAGATAAAATAGAGGTTGTCCAATCGGATGTCTCTATTGGTTGTAGCGTTCGGCGGGTAGGTGTGCTTTTTGCAGAGGATCTTCACCTTTTTCGCCTTTTTCTGACTTTGACAGCGACCTTCGTCTTTTGTCAGAATGGCAGTATTTCTACTAGTATGAGGAATCCCGAAATGATCGTCCTAAGTAGCGAAACTTGAAGTTTCGTGCTTACAGACTTTAAAGCTTCTCCGATTCTTAAATTATGTTCTTCTCCAGTATATTCCTCTTGTCTTCAGATGTTGGGACCTAGACTTAGTAAGTCTATGCTGATGCAGTCATTTCGATGACGTCATCCCTTCAGCATGCTTGGTCCCTTATTGCTCAGTACGGTTTGACTGATTGCACCATACTATACTGGATTCGTACTTGACGAAATCCATACTCCGTTAGACTCCTTTTCCTCCAGGCTTGAAAGGTGTATTGCATACTTCTGGCCTGTTGAGTATTTCGTGTACTAGACTTTTGAGTAGTCTAGTTTCCAGATTATTATCAGCTTACAACTCGATAAAGAACCTATACAGGACTTTACATTTTTCATCTAAGCTGAAAACTAACTAAGATGGCTTTTACAATCTTTGACCCACTAAAACATACCATAAAAGGTAGGATATTTCTATCAAATTTCCTAACAAGAGTCATCGAAGAGTTGTTCGAGTCGGAGTGCTTTAACTGCAATACTCTCAACTCTTTAGAAAATGTTGGCTTACCCGGCCAGTGTTATTTTGCCTTTCCAAAATGTTCATTCGGATTTTTAAATAAATTTTTTAGTTCGAAGCATAGTACTCCGAATCACTTTACCGCCCGAAATTGGTTGGCATTCCTCAGGCAGTCTTTTCAAATCTTGAATTTCAAACGTCGCGACACGTGTTATCTCCGGATTGGTTCTAACAAAAGGACTTGCACGGAGACCGATGCATATTCTCCAATAAATATCTTAAATTTTTTATTTTCACTTTTTATTTTCACCAGTGTGTTTAGAAGTTCTTCGGCCAAAGCTTTGACTACACCTCTTCGAACAACTTGTAAAGGATTAGTTGTTTCTTGTTCGTACAACTTTTCTTAGAGTGATTCGAGTAGCAGTAGATCTAGCAGTAATAGTGATAGCCAAGAAGATCTCCAGATCGGCTAATGCTCAATCTGAATCGCATGACTTATCTATTTCTATAGACGTATCGTCAGGTTTAGCCCCCGACATTTTTCCTTTGTATTACGACCAAAACTTCGAAGGAGCCTTAATTGAGAGTGTTTTGGACATAGATGATGTAATAATGTGTTCTACTTTTAAGTAGTACGATTTATCCTTTAGGTTGAACCCTATTGCTCCTGATGAAGATCACCGTCCACATCGTCCTCCCTACGGTTTTATGGCCTTTTCGGCCAGGCTTTTTGAATTTGGAATTCGTCTACCCTTTCATCATTTTTTATCAAAATGTATGAGTTATACAACCTAGCCCCAATCTAGCTTTCTCCTATCGTTTGGTGTCATATGATTGAGACTTTTCTACTTTTCAAAGATACCGGGCTTGAGGAACCGTCCGTTTGGGAATGGATCTAGTTATATAACTTGGTCCAAAAAAGTAAACATGACTATTACTTCTTTTCAGAGCACTCCAAGAAGCCCAAGCCTCTCATAAAGGGTACCAAATTGAATTCGAATAAGTGAGTTCAGGAATTCTTCTACATCCAAATTTTCGATGTTTATCCTGGCCTTAGTGGAGTTCTTCAGACTCCGAATTGTACATCTTACTTTCTTTCACGAACTTATCTTTTGTAATCTCACAAGTTGACTTTTCCTTTTTGCATGACCAAATAGATCAATTTTGACGGACGCAGAGATCCATATAATCCGAAGAACTTATAATCATCTAGTTTGACATTTCGATAATCTCCTTTTAGACCGTTGTGTTGACATTAAAGGAGTTATGACCCGATGAAAAATTCATGCCGGAAGAGCTTCTAAGGTACCAACAAGAGAAAGAGCAGCAAAAGAAGAAGAAGAAAAACAAGAATAAGCCTGTGATGAAGGAGAAGGGGCCGAATGAGAAGCAAACGAAGGGCAAACCCTCTAGTGATCCTTCCAAGCCTACCAAGTCAGCCAAGCCCCCGAGCAAGAAGCGGCAGAGAACCCATGATCAATCCGAAGAAGAGACGGGAGACCACATTCCGCTTCAAATGAAGCTCCAGAAGAAGAAAATCGATAAAAAATCCTTGGAGCTAGAAATCTTTGACTAGAAGGGCAAAGATTCAGAAGACCGGGGTCCGAACCCCATTCTGCTGAAGGGCAAGGGGCCATCAATTGCCGGAGGGAGCATTCCGGCTGAACGACTGAGAATCAAAGAGTCTATCGCCTCTTTTGCTGAATTTTCCCAGACCCTCTTCACCAGACCGTCATGGTCGACAAAGACCCCGGCGAGGCAAACCTTCCTAAGTAACTCCCAAATGGCACTGATGGTATGTTGTGAGTATTCATAGTCCGCACTACTTAATTTTGTAATTGACTCGTCTTCTTTCTCTTATTTAGGGCTTCTGTGGGATGGCTGATGATTTCAATTGATGCCTTCGAAACCTCCAGGACGAACGAAAGGACCCGTGCTTTATCAAAAAGGAGAGAGACAAACTCCTTTGGGAAATGAATAAAGCATTCTCCAATCTATTAGTTGCCAGTGCGGACCTAAAGAGTTCGCAGGACTTGGTTGAGAGGGACCGATAGACGGTAGTCGATGAAATGGTCCTAATAAAAATTCAATTCTGACAAACTTTCCAAGGAGCTCCAGCACCGAGGTTTGATAATAGCAGAAAGCAGCGAGCAAATAATATGTTTTACACCCTAAGGTGGTCGATCCCATAGGGATTGTGCAATGAAAAATCCAAAGTACTAGTCATAGTTTTTAGAACATAGATGTTTGAGGAAATAGAAAAAAAAAGGATTTTTGTTTGGAAATTAAAGATAACAAGTGCAAGAAATTAAAAGGTTTTTTAAAACAATAAAGAAAAGCACAGATCCTAGGGCAGATAATCTAATCATCAACATGCAATTTCAATCAACTCAGCAATGGGGAAAACATAGATTTTTGTGGATTAAATTTCTTGGTCAGGCAATTAAATCCTAGATTATTAATTAGTGACTATCTCCTCTCGCTCTCAAGAACACCAAATTAATTAATCTCATAATTATCTAATTATTCCTATGTAGGTTTCGTCCTTTTGAGACAAAAAATAAACACAATTAATTCTCTCTTCCTGTTAATAATTTTCATCTCTCGATCCATCAATTATTAACTATAAACTTAGATCTCAATTCACCTCTCGGTCCTTCTTTTAATCTAGATTATAAAATTAAATCAGAGAATTAAACCATGCTATATGAGTTGATATCAATTAGACATGCATCAGAAAAGAAATCATAAACCTAGAACCTGTTTAGGGTTCTAGCCACAAATCATGACTTGAAAGTAAATAAACATGTTATTAATGAACTTACAAATGAAGAGGAACCTTCAATGTCTTGAAAAACTCCAAAGCTCAATGTAAAATCCAAGGAAAAACTGTATAATTTTCGTGCCTAAGAGTTCATATTTATAGAGGGGGAAGAAGACCTAATTTGAGTATTGGGTAAAAATAGCAAAAACTGCCAAAACAGGCCAAAAACAGCCTTTTCGGGCCTCCGTGTCGATCGACAGCTTGCCAGTCGATCGACACAACCATCTAGTCGAAATCCGGGTTGAAATTTGTGTCAATTCTTCAAGTTGAGCTTCTGTGTCGAGCGACACAAATCCTGTCGATCGACAGGAATGCATGCGTCGATCCCCTTCTGCGCAGTCTCACGGTTTTGGCCATAATTTTTGCTCCCGAACTCTGATCGACCCGATTCCAGATGCGTTGGAAAGCTAATTCAAATATATTTCTATTTCCATGCTCCATAAGCTCGGATTTCACGTGTGGAAGAATTCGTTACTGTTCCTTTGAACATCATCTGCTTTCGGTACGGGTTTCCAATGAATTTGGCCTAAAACCTGCAAAAATCACCCATCAAAGGCATAACACCCTCTAAAATAGACTCATGCACAGAAATAAGTAAAAATATAATGTAAAACACTTGAAACAATAGAGAAAAATATAGATAAGTGAGTATAAATATGAGCTTATCAAGGTTGAAGTCAGGTTGAAGGCGAAGGCCAAAGAAGCTAAGGCCGAACTGGAAAAGGCTCATACTACGGGCGAGGGTTAGAATCTGGGCAATTTGCTTGCCACTCCTCTCGGTGCTTCTACGTTCGAGATGATGGAAGAGATGATTCGAAGGAAAGTGAAGGCCGCGATTAAGGAGAAGCATCCAAAGCTTGATCTAGGTTTTATCTACGCGACTCCTCCTATTTCGGAAGGTGAATCTTCCTCCTCCTCTGCCTCAAAGGAAAAAAGAAAACTTTGAGGAGGAAGTGAACCAGGAGAAAGCCGATGAGGCTTTTTTGAAGCAGTTGGAAGACAATCTTAAAAAAAACCGAACAACACCAGAACGAGTAGGAAAAGCCAGAAGTGTTGTATTCCACCCCTTAAAGCTTCTTAACTTAGATGTTGTAATTCGAATGATTGTACCCTGAACACATTTTCACTTTCATGTATTTTTCAATTTTTTTTTTATTTTATTTTTGTGAATGAATGGAAAGCTCATTTTGCTGTTTAGTTTTTATAATGCTCCGATAAAGAGAAAAACTCTCTCTAAAGAATTTTGTCTGAACAATCCTTAACATTTAAGAATTGTCGAAACGTGTTTAGCATTACAAGTATTGGTTTGAATCTACTCGACTATTTCTACAGAACTTTCTAATTTGAACTCCTTTTAAAATCTAAACAAATCTGACTTAATGTAATCAAAAGAAATTCGTATTTACTCGTGTGTTGCACGAAATAATATAAATTTATATTGGAATGTATCCTCAATTTAAAAATAAATTCTTATTTGATTATATCTCACATCTTAAAAAACATTTAACCATACAGTTAAATTGATAATATATATATATATATATATATATATATATATGTTGGAATGTATCTCCAGTTTCTAAAATATATTTTTATTGGAATATATCTCAAAATCCTAAAAAGTATTAAATCATACAATTGAATTAATAAAAAAAAACATAGCTCAATAATATCAATTAATAAATTGAAGCATAAAACAAGAACTAATAAATATAAACAATAAAAAAAATTGAAGCAAAATTCAACACATTAAAATGTGGCATTATCACCTCATGCACAAATAAAAAATAATAAAATTTTATTATTATCACAATTTATAATTTTTTTAACTAACGGTTTCTCGATTAATTTTTAACTCTCAATTCAAAATGTGATTGTTTACTGTATTAATTATCGAGAAATTTTATTTATAAAAATAAATACTGCTAAAATAAAAATTGGGATAATTTCGAAGTTGGATTGTAATTTCCCGTTTAATTTTCAAATCACACCATCCCCTCTTTTTCGCAAAACCTTTGGAGTTTGGAGGGGGACAGAACAGTAGAGATGGAGAAGATCGGAGAAGAACTGCGGACGGAGAAGATCAAGTCACGGACTGCTATTCGATGCGCGAAAGCTGCAATTCTCCTGTCTTCCATTAAAAACGCCACCAAAAACCTAACCCCCACCGTTCCTCAACTCCAGGTTTAAATTGCGCGCGCACGCACACAACGACTATACTTTTCGGAATTTCGCGAGGATTGTTAGTTAATGGTTCCACTTCTCGGATTATTTCGTCACAACACAGAGGCACTTTCGCAAACTGTGTTGAGAACTGTTAATTGGCGCATTTGATTTTATGGTTTTGCATCTGAATTGAAATCTATTGCATGTTTAGATCCACACGTCTATTAGTTCATTTATAATCCGATATGTGTGAACTGTTTATTCACGAAGTTAGTCTATTGGTGTTTGAGTTTGAGGTGAAATGTTTTGTGTCTTCACCAACACTCACGAGATCGGAATTGATTGAGCTGTTGTTGATTTCAGGATGAAGAGAAGGTAGAGAAGTTGATGATCGAGCTGGTAAAGGAGAGAACGAAGCTGAAGAAGTTGAGGCATTGCATCGGAGTAACCCTAGTATTTCACTTCATTATTTTGCTCATCTATCCCATCTTCCTCAATTCTCTCTGACTTTTCGTATCGTCACTGCATCTCTGCTATAAGAATGTTGGAAACTTCTATCTGGAACTTACTTAGAACTTGCAAAAAATGTTGATACAACGTCGCCACTGTGGTTAGATTTGTAGAGTGCTGATTGTTTTGCTTTCATTCCCTTTTCACTTTCTGCTGAATGTTTTTGAAGCATTATTATCTAGTAAAGATTTCTGGTCTTCTTGTATCACATCTTTGATGGATAAGCTGATTGTTATTAGGCTACTAGACTTGGTTTAGTCATTGTGGGATCTTCCAGGATCTTAATAAGAAATGTAGTTTAGAGTTGAGCCAAACTTTTGACATTAGAATCAGTGGTGGTGGATGATTTCCTGAAACAATTCTGTCAACATGTCATAGCAGGCTAGCAGCTGTGGATTCAGGTGGTTTTTTTATGTGAAAGTGGGCATTGATTATACATCTTTTTATTTTTTTTTTATGAGGCTTAGGAGGAGGGGCCATCATATAAGATGAGGGGATGATGTTGAATTTTATATAGCCTATTGCACTCATAGAGTATATATTGATGCTAATTATGTGGATAGTGTTTCCATTTTCAATGGATCTATTTTGATAGGTTTTATTTCACATTGATCGTGCTTATAGTTCCTTTTTTTTTTCAATGTAGGAAATATTACTGATCGAAACATTTTCCACATTGATCATGCTATGCATAAATGACTTTTTTTGTACATGCACTAGCTTTTATCTATAATTATAATAGATGTAGCTGCAACGTCAAGTGCTTCACGCAACCAGCCCAGCCAATTGAAGAGGACCACACATTATTCAGTTTATGTGTTGTTTTTCTCTTCTTAATTGGTGGTTTGGAAAAAGTAGCATTTGCATTTTCTGAATATAAAGGTAGCATTTGCATTTTCATTTAGAGGTCTGGATAATAAGTTAATAATCAGAATTGATTCCACTATTAATATGATAATTAGCTTGTAGGTATATTATTATTGTTAATATATATTTATTGTGGGTATATGAGTATTTTTGAGAATTTATATAGGCTTATAGTATATGCTGTTTATATTAAAAGAAAATTTTAAGCTAAACTGCCATGATTAGTAATTGCAAACTTAATTGTTTCTTAAAATCATGGCTAAATAAATAAGCATTTTCAGAAAATCTAGAGTTTACAAAATATGATAATGATTGAATTAGGTATACAATAGAGAGACCATTTAATAAGCTCTAAACAGTAAACAGTTTATTTTGAATTCAAAATAACGATCAACTGCCCAATCAACGTGTGAGCTCACCACACGCCGCTCGATATTCCCAATATTTCCTCCTCAATCAAGCCGGCCGAGAGAGAGCTCACCGCAGGAGATGGCGGACGGAGGAGCGAAATCTAGCTCCGCCGATGCGGCGGCGGATTGCACGTGCGGCTCCAACAATTGCGCCGAATGCTGCCGGCGGCGATCGTCAAGCTCCAGCCTGCCATCATCATCGTCTTCGTGCTCTCTGCTCAGCTTCGACTCGTACCCGGTTCAAGACTACGATAAGCTTTGGCGAATTTACACTGCCTCCATTAAAGGCTTCGCCATCGGCGCCGGACTCAAAGGGGGCCTCGCCATTTTCGCACTACTCACTCGCCTCCGCCGCCGCCAATTGCTTCCTTCATCCAAGTAATGCTTTCGAACTTTGTTTTATGTATTTTTCAATTCCTTTTGTTATTCTGGATCTGGGTTTTGTTCTGGCTTATCTATTATCAATTGAGTAATAGTTATAGTTCTAAAAAGTATATAGGAGTTGATTAAGCTTTCTGAATGCCACCTCTGACGGCGGATATTTCATTAATTTGTGATTTGTGCTCTCCTTGAATGTAAATGAAGAAAAAGGATAATGTCTAATCTACAAAACTAGCAAACACATTATATGTGTTTGTTTGTCAGTTATTTATTTATTAACATTTATGGATATGTATTCCCTTTTCAGGAAAGTAGAAATGACTTCAGCTAGTGCAGATTTAATCATGGCTTTGAAAGAGACATTGAGATACGGGCTGTTTCTGGGTACATTTGCGGGAACATTTGTGTCTGTGGACGAGATCATTGCTGCTCTGGGTGGTCACAGAAGGCATGATTTTATAAGCTTCATTGCATTTTGATTTAGTTGTTATATTCATTACTTAATATGTAGCTTTAGTTTATTATCCTTTATTACTCAAGCTTTTAATGCTTGTTAATCAGCATTTTGGTTGTGGGATTTCCTGAATACTTAGGACGGCAAAGTGGAGGGCTTTGCTGGCAGGTGGAATAGCAGGGCCGTCAATGCTGCTTACTGGGTTGAACACACAACATACAAGCTTGGCTGTTTACATTCTAATGCGTGCCACAGTTTTGGCTTCACGATGTGGGATAAAAAGCAGGAGATTTGGTCGTATATGTAAGCCTCTTACATGGGCTCATGGAGATATTTTCCTTATGTGCCTCTCTTCTTCGCAGATTCTGTAAGGCCCTATTTCTACCTAAAAACTTTTTCTAGGTCAGGTTGTCAGCATTGCTTTTAGATATCCTAGCATGGATCATTTTCTTAATCACCGAGGGTAACTGAGATTTATATATTTCAATGTTAATATCACTTAGCTGGTAAATCTCAGGTTTTTTCAAATAATATATGCTACCTACATCGGAATAGTGCTACTGGAATATTGCCTTGCAAAGTTAGTTAGTTAGATTTGTTGAGGCTGCTACTTGCTAGTGACATACAAAGGTGAAGAGGATATAATAGAAAGTGTCTACTCTTATGAAGCAAATCCCATTGGATCAATTGACTGAACTAGCTTGCCTGTAATACTTCTGTAAGAAACAGACAAGAAGGTTGAATCGTTGGAAGAAACTAGTTATGGAAAACCTGTTTAGTGAAATCATGGATTATGAGATATGTACTACTATTAACCTTCCTTAGAGATCTGTTCTATATGAATATCTAAAATTTTTTAAGTTTTTTATGGTGGTTCTCATCTAAAGAACCAATTTTTTTATTTTTTTTTAATTCCAATTGGTCTGCCATGACAATGTTGATTCTCCAAAGAACCTAAAGGCTTTCATGCCCATGATCATAGCTAGAACTTTTCTCTTCATACATCCAGAGACGTTAAAGTATATGTTAGTTCATTTCCCCAGGAATATACTTCTGAAGTACATGGGGATATTCTTTTTCAGGTCAGCTTACATTCTGAAGCAAGATAGCTTGCCCCAATCTTATAAGTCATTTTTGAATAAGCACGGGGCAAAGGATTCTGTCATCCTAAATGGTGTTAGAGACATTGCATGTGGTTTACCATTCACAAATTTGGAAGCAATTGAGAGATTCTACAAGTCCACTGGCGTTGACATCAAACTAGATCCACAAATGAAAATACCTTGCTCGGTAGGTGATCTCAAATTAGATTTTTTTTTATAATTCAAATAAAACTTCTAAACGGTTAACTTCTCTGCTTCTGTCAATATTAGCTTTCATGATTGTTGATAACTTACCTAAATTTCCTAGGAGTTTCGGTTATATCATCTGAGTCCCTTTTCTGACAGTATCTATTTTTCCATCTTGAGATCCCCTCATTATTAAATTACATTTTCATTTTTCATAGGATAAATGAATCTTTGGTTAAACAGACAATATCGCTTTCCAATTATTTTGCAACATGAACCTGTACTCATCATCATCGCAAGGATTCCATGCCAGTCCTCAGTCAAATATTATGATGTTGTTTGCTATCTCAAATGCTTGTCGTTGATCTATTCCTGCACATAGAGCTCCTCAAACTCCAAGGTTTAAAAAGTAAACTGGAAACAACCTATTAAATGTAATCTGAACTTTTCTTCATGTTTTTAGGATAAGGGACTAAGGGAGGCTTTTAATTGTTCTGGAACTAGTGAGCCTTTTCCTAATTACTCATCCTAACTGCAAGGTGAAAGACAAAAGATTATTGATGTGTGAAAATCTTTTTACTTTGTCATTTTTTTAGGTAGCACTGAAAGAAAGATAGCTTTCATGCTTATGGTAACTGGTATTGATTTTTTGATAGGACATAGGACTTTTGGGTTTAGGTTTTCTATTGGATTCTTTTCACGCGCGCACCCATTCATTTCTGTATTTGGTGCCTACGTAGTCTACTCTTGAAAAGGGTCCATCATCACAGGCACTATAAGACAGTCTTTGTTGAGTGTTTACCATGAAAAATGTTTGCATGTTTTTACCAAAACATGGACATTTTCCCAGCAATTAATTTCTTCTGTAAAATATTTTTTGCGTTGTGCAGATTATCCATGGGAACCAAGCGTGTGGACCACATTTCTTCTCCTTTCTTCTTCAAGCCTATAAAAGAGCAGTACCAGTTTATCTTCCAGTCTATCTGATACCTGCCCTGATTGTGCATCGTCAAGGTCTCCTGAAAAGGTGATTCCTGTTAATGTTGTTTACTTTCCTTTGATTCTCCAATTCATATGTTCTGTCAAGAAGTTATCGATAATCTCTGTTAATTAGTTGACCGAACTGTTAAAATAAGGTTGTCCAAGATAATAAAATAGAATACAATGATACAACTACTCCCTTGTAGTGGCTTAGAGCCTTTGGCATGCAAACTGAATCCTTGATCAGATTATGAAAACTTGAAACCATAATTAAAATACATACTCCAATTTCTCAACTAAGGAATAATGTAATGTGACATGACATCTAAAAGGTTTTTTTAACCTTTTTTCGTCTATGCTCCGTGCTCTCTTTGCAAGCTGCTATAAGTTTTAGCCGAGTTTCAAATTCATTTCATGAAACCTGTTCTCTGTCTACATACAGGACCAAAATTTCATATTAGCGTAATAATCAGTGCATAACTATTTAGATGAGAACTTGATAATAGGTTGACTACATTATTAATATCTGCAGTTAGAATATCACTCTTAAGTGTATATGCTTGACCTGGATCATGTATATGCTTCTACCATTTTCATTTTTCAGCAACTTCATCAAATTCCCCTATCATCTGAATATAAGTTTTAAGCACGTGTACCTTTGTGAACTACTGCTGATATTCTCCTTTAATATTTCTTCAGACCTCACACAATTTTATGGAAAGGCCTTCTCGGTACTGCCCGGTCAAGCTTGTTTCTCTCAACGTATTGTTCGTCTGCATGGTAAGACATGAATTTAACGATTATAAATTGACGTCTCATACTAATTTCATACGATTGCTCATTGGATGAAATATCAACTTTTCATCGGATAATCCCCACTTATTTCTCATCACTCGTTTTATTTTCCACTCAGGATATGGACATGCATCCTGTTTAGGATATTTAAGAGATGCAACATTCCCATGGTGGCAATTGGAACGGTAAAAATGTATATCTTTGTTCATTTCTTACACGTGAACAAAGAAAAAATGACACAGCAAAAAACTTGATTGTGACAGTTTCCGACTGGTCTAGCTCTAGCAATAGAGAAAAAGAGCAGAAGGATAGAGATATCCCTGTACTGCCTGGCGCGAGCGATCGAGAGCTTCTTCACGTGCATGGCTGATGTGGGATACTTGCCTCGCTCGCTCAACTTCAAGAGGGCCGATGTTCTGGTGTTCAGCATGTCCACTGCAGTTATCATGCACTGCTATGCCATGGAGAGAGATGTGTTCCGGTCCAAGTACCTCAACGTTCTCGATTGGGTGTTCGGCGTTCCTCTTCCGCCCTATGATTCTACTCCTCGCAAGAGATTTCCAAGTTCTCAGTTTCAAAGATAAGTTTTTTTTTTTTTTAGAGCTCATTCAATTGTTCATTATCACATAATATATCATGACGAACAATTTTTCAGAGGGTTGACATAATTTTTTTTTTCTTTCCTCATCCAAAATTGACAAAAGTTATTTTTTGTTTTTTACTTACATATTTGGATTTGCATGTAAATGAACAATAATTGCTGCACTAGATGTTAGGTATTGATTTAGACCATCGAAGGGCTCGAACACCTAGCATTCACGAAATCATAAGGCATGTGTTACCCGATTTGAGGTACAATGGTAAAAAATTTATCTATGAATAAAAGATTATGAATTTAAATTTTACCTGGAATATCTGAATGTGTAAATTTAAATAAATATATTTTTATTAAAAAAAGGAAAAGAAAAAGAAAAGAAATGACTGTATGAATGTGTGTATGTTTTCCATGTTTAAAATTTTGATTAAGTCTGTACTATATTACCCCTAATTTATTATAAATGTTGACGATTTCATTTTTCTCCCAAAACCAGCTCGAGAGCTAACAAAATGTACATGCCTACATTTGGCTAATTTCAATTATGATAACACCATAATATACAATAATTTTATTGCACCTACAGCAAGATCACAAGCGAGAAAAAAAAAAACCCAACAAGGTGCCAAAAGCACTCAAACTGATGCGAAATGTAGGAAAAGTCGCAGCTACATTGCAATAAAGAGTTAATACTTTAAAGTGAGTGCAACAGTCTTAAACAATGAACCTGAGAGGGTCAAGTCAAGACCCTTCTGATTACAGCATATGTACACAGTTAGAAGACCATCAACCAGAACGGATCCCACCCATGAAGGTCCTAGGGTCAGGGCAGTTCCCACTGAACTGAGCTTGTGAGAAGTCAAACCCTGGGTTCTGCACAAAAAATGAAGGATTTCAGTGCCAAACTTGTGCAAGTGTTGTAAACTAGTGGCGAATGGGAACCACATCTTTGAGAATCCAGAACAAGCTCATAATAGATGAAACGTTTCTGATAACTAAAAGTTTCTACGTGTCCCAGGCATTTCACATATGTATCTACCGTGTCATAATCAATGTGTAAATTGCTTGGTCGAAGTTTTCATAATTTATGACCTTCAACAGAAATATTACCAAATGCTTTCTCAAATATTCATTATTGAATATTGACAGACAGCTATATACATCGAAAAGAGAGAGATGAATAATCAAGTAGACCCTTAACAGGCACAACAGGAAAATATAAAATTTAAAGCTTCGGCTCTGTTTGCCAAAGAATTAAGATGATATATACCTCTTCCTGAAATCGTTGAAGCATGAGACGCTTCTGTTCAAGATCTGCAGCATATGGATCCAACTGGGTTAGACCCATTATAGGAGAAGACCATGTCTGACCTTTGTCCCTCTTCTGCAAAGTTATGTGCATTATATTGTCTTCTGCAAGATACACAATGTACAAATAACGTTGAGTCGTGCATAATGGAACATTGGAACCACAGTGGAATCATCAGATATAATGATATCCAGAACATGTAATGTTAACTCCATTTATATGACAAGCCAATCAACTAAACCCAGATGTCCATGTTTTTGTGAACATTACAGGAAATCACAGTGCATAATGTGATAAATACTTAAGGTTTCGGCTAGTTTGAAGTACTTCATGATCTAACCATACCACAATGATGGGAACAATACCTTTGTTGCATCAAAGAATTTTAAGATCATGTACTAGTTTGAAAATATAATAATTCTTGGTTTCATTTTGCTTCGAGGGTAAGATCTATCCCAAACTTTGCATGCAGGCTCCATTATGCCAAACTATAAATAAGTGGTCAAATATAATATCCATGAAATCTTACAGTGATGATAAGTACCAGAATCTACAGTTGCTTGAGTTGGAAAATCCACAGTAGCTAATTATAAAAAATAAATTTTCATATAAGCTACTAATCTCATTTTTCTCCCTCGCTGCAATTAATAACAGACATGAGAATTATTTTTATTTATTTTTTTATATTTAGCTGATGTGAGATTTTAACTTAGCAACAGCATATTAATCACTTTTCTGGCACCAAAAAATTTCAGCGGATAGATTTGATCACTCATAGTTTGGGTATCATGAAGCCCACATGCAAAGTTTGTGAAAGATTTGACCAACACCAATTGTTTGGGATGAATATGACCCTTATTCCTTCATTTCATGTAAAGACATGCATATATAATAGGCGCATCTTCAACTACACTTGAGTAAGTGCTTACTCAAAATCCTAATTTCAATCAGATTAAAGTCCTGATTTATGTGGGGAAAGAAATGCACAGCCAGAAGCATAATATAAGAACAGAAAGAAAATAAAGTAACTACATTTTCATTTTTTATTGAGTGTAAAACTTCCAACTAACAAAGCTAACATTCAACTGTACTTGTGATCCTAAAGTTTAGAAGAATTTATTTTCTCTGTTAAATTTTTACAGTACTGCTACTCCAAGAAGACACTTGAGAAGAACATGTAAACAAATAAAGAAGCAATGAAACAATTATACCCACCAAACCTCAAGGTTTCTCAAAGGGAAATTACTTGATCAATATCATAAATTCATCTATGTAACCGTAAGTGGTTTCCCATACCTTGCATTTTGAGAAAGAAAATCAAGCTATTCTTTTAATCAGAAAACAATTAAGCAGGATAACATACCGAGAGTCCAAAATGAACAATCCGTCTTCACTGGGAAGGCAAGGTCATGCTGTAATTCATCAACAAAGAAAATAAAACAAATCAATTCTCAGCCACTTAAAGTAACTAATAAAGCACATCAAGAATCAGGGAATTAAAAAAAAAATTTAAAAGGAAAAGCTTGCATAAAAACAGACGTTAAGGTATGGCGGGTTCCCTTTGATCCCAACTTCAACATGCTTGGAATCAATTTTGCAGTGGAATAACTTCTTTGGAACGTTAGGTGGAAGCTCTATGTACATATTCACTTCTTCAAGCGTTTGATCCCAATCGAACACCTTTTGTCCTAAAACACCAAAAGCCCCATAAGTTCATCATCATATCTACAACAAAATATAAACTGCACTCAAAATTACTACCATTGTGGATGTAGCTGTGCCTTTTCTCAGGAGCTAATTTCTCAGCCATTCCTCTCCTGATATCAACTCGGAACTGCGCTTCTCTCTCTCTGACTCTAATATATGAGCCTGTAACAACAAAGCAACAGTATAAAGCGAGCACATATTGGCAACCAAAGCAATAAAACTTGCACCAGTCAAATATTACCGATTTCCAACAAGAGATTGCACAATTTATGAAATATGCTCACAGCGATTCAAAAATTTGAAGAAAGAAAAAATCAAATACAGCAAACGTCAACATGAAAAAGAAGACTACAGAGAAGGAATCAGCAAATCTCACGAGCACTTACAGAAGGTAGACTGAAACGGAGATGTTTCGGATTGACGATAGCGTAATTGATTGCTGATTCTTTCCCGTTCACGGGGTGTGTGGGGAATTTGGTATTCTGATTTGCACTCGTTTATTGGGATTATAAATATATACTACACAACTTGGGATAAATTGCGTTTTGGACCCTATGAGATTGGTTTATGTAAATTGGCACCTCTAGATCTTAGTAATTACAGTGAAGTACCCCCGGTTTTGTGAATTGAATAACAACCACAACTTTCTCGAACAATCCATTATCCACCCTACCTAATTCTTCAATTACGAATTTCATCAAAAAAAAAATCTTGAATTATCAACATATTTCAAATTAGACAATTACAAATTGATCATAAATTTATATTATATTAGAAACTTTTTTTAAAATAGTATAGAATAAGAAAGGAAAAAGAATTTGTAAATTGTTTATATCATTTTGAAAGTGAAGAAATTAAATTGTTTAAATCTTTATGGCTGCTGTAGAATCGAATATGCTCCAAGCCTCCAACAATAGTCTTGTCTATGTGCTTAGTTGAAGGTTAAATCTCATATTTATATAACGAATATAATATATATAACATAATTGTTTGTCTTTAAAAAAAATTTAAAAAGAATTTTTTATAAATAAATAAATAAAAAGCTATTCTAAGAAAGAATTAGATAACATAACCTCAACCTTTTATACTTTTAAAAAAAAAATGAAATCGAAATACACACCAATATTGAGTATGGTAAGAATAAAAATTGAAAAGAATAGCAAAAAAAAAATTGTCATTAAATATCTAGTATACATAGATCATGAGCGTGACATAGATAAGAAATAAACAGGGTTAATATAATTCCAATTGCAATCACACAAGTAATAACAACTTTTTATATTTGTTCAGCAGCACCACTTCCACAAGCTAGCTCTGCAATAGTTTTGGCAAAACATGCAACATTAGTCAAGCCAAAATGAAAGAAGATAGAAACAAATAGTGAAGAAACATCATACATTTGTCCAAAAAAAAAAAAAAATTGTTTGTGATAACAACAAATTACCTCTCCTTGAGGCTCATCACCTTTGGAGTGCTCACCTGTGCCATTGAAAAATTATGAGCATTCGAGATGATGTATCAAAACAAAATGGCTATAAAAACAAATCCACACACAATGCAGCCTGTACAAATCATTTTACTTTCAGGCAAGTTAGTTTGGTGAGAAATATATACCTCCCTCTTCGGGAAGATCGGAGGTCCATAGAGTAAGATTGTCCCTAAGAAGCTGCATGATGAGAGTGCTATCTTTGTAGGATTCTTCATTCAGGCTGTCTAGCTCTGCTATAGCTTCATCGAAGGCTTGTTTAGCGAGGTGGCAAGCTCTGGCAATTGTACACAAACCACAGAGCTTAAAATAGTAAGTAACAAGTTCAACACTTTATAATATGGGTGTACCATTACCAATAGGTATGGCCTTAAGCATATAGCATATAAACACAATCACTGCAAAGATAGAAAGAGCCATATCTTCCCCACCCAAAACTCCTTTCCAAATATAGCTACTTTATGCATTTATTATATATGAGACTTGAGAAATCCAAGTTCGAACATTTCCCAAGCCCAATTTAATATTTTAAGAATGAAACTCAATCCCCCCAAAAGAATTTACACCTATATGTCCATGGGTGTGCAGCATCGCAAGATTTGCCCATTTCTAACATAAAGATTCATATTAATAATATATTTTCCCATTATAAAGGGACCAATCTTTCCAGCAAATCAAGATCACAGAACTATTCATTATTAAATTCACAACATTTTATTTATTTTATTATGACTTCTTCTCATTTTCCTATGATTTCTTCTCATTTTCTTCCATGTAAGAATACCTGATTATTTTTCCATTAAAAAGAAACATAATTTGTACTAAAAAATTAATATTGTAATTTGCATTACGTGCTTATCAAAAGGTAAAATACTAGTTTATATAACATGTACTTCTAGTAACACATTCCTTGCCCGTGTGAACCTAAGTCATATTTCATCTGAAAGTAGCTCTCTAGAGCGAAGAATGTAAATGATAATATGATATAGTAAAGGGGAGAGGGAGAGGGAGAGAGAGAGAGAGAGAGCACCTCTCAGGAGAATTCAAGATCTCGTAGTAGAAAACTGAGAAGTTAAGGGCCAACCCAAGTCTAATGGGATGTGTAGGAGGAAGATCAGTGGAAGCAGAACTAGTAGCAGCCTGAAATGCAAATATAAGTTCCTTAAATTACAAATCGTGTAAGGTAACGAACTAAAGATTCATTTCAACATAAAACAAAAGAAATGACTGCAACAGAATTATACGTGCAAAACTAACTGAGAAGCCAAAAATAAACAAATAAAACCTAAGGAATATGTAATGTCAAAAAACAAACTTCATAGGCCTTGAGTGACTGGTCTGCTGCCTCTTTACGATCATCTCCAGTCTTGAATTCACCCAAATAGCGGTAATAATCTCCTTTCCTTCACAAAATAGAAAAATATATTAAGCGCTAAAGATAGACATTAGAAAATTAAGGAATGTTAATCTAACATGTAAGATAAGCTAAAGTAACCTAACAAATAAAACTAAAATCCTCAAATCAAAGTGAATGACATATTGAACTATAAACCAACAGAACTAAATCTAAATGCCCCAACAAATCATAATTCAGAACATAAATGATGCAGTCCAAGGTTCGATAGATCACGAATGAGTTCAAGCTCGCAGGACTAGTGACACGAACTCGAGCCAAAAAACTCAAGGATAGATTGCATGTTTTAATTAAAGAAGTTTGTACTTAAAAGAGTTACTCAGGAAGCCAATTGAAGATGGAAATCAAAGTGGGCCAAGACTGATTAATTTAATTATGATATCTGGATGGCCATGAATTTTAAAATAGCATTTTAAAGTCTAGATTTGATTTGTTTTTATTTGAATTTTCTAGATTAGGTTGTTATTTTCGAAAATTAGAAGATTTTAATTATTTTTCTCTTTTTAGATAAGTTTGATAAGACTTAATTCCTAGTCTGTCACAATCCTTTAATATATTGATACAATTGACCAAATCCTAAAGCAATCTGCCATATGAGACCATATGCCATACAAACACAGACGCGGAAGCTAATCAAACAAAGGTGGAAATCCAGCATCTTTGAGACACCTTTGAGAAACACCCTCATAGAAACTTAGGCAAGATTGGAGACAAACCCCTACCTCCCAATGGGAAACTCACCCCATCAACCTTGGATGAATGAATGACATCACAAACGAAGATGAAAACTTTCTTGATAAGCTAATAATAATTTCTAGGCAAGACCAAAAAAATTTGAATATCTCTTGAAAAGAAAAAATAGCTCACAATTTTTATTGCTTAATCAATTGAATTAATTTCATTCATAACTAGGACTATATAGGTAGAAAATAAATCACTGGTTCTAAAGACAGCAAGCAAAAATAAGGCATCCTCCTTAGATTTTGCACTTTTAGTAAGAAGAATATATTGATGTGAAAGCTTTAGCTTACCTTCTAAGAGACAGGTTTTTTTATTCCCCCTACTCATTAAATATACTGCTAAAATAAAGGCACTCACATTTTGTAGTAAAAAACAGATGACTCTCCTGTTGAGGAAGATGGAAGTAGATGTTCATCAATCACTGCCAGTATGTCCATGCATATCTTAGTGAGTTCATCTTCAACCTTTTGCCTATAACTCTTTATTCTTTTCACGTTTTGTTCATGCCCCTTACTCTCCTCTTTCTGCTCAATAGAAGACAATATACGCCAGGAAGCCCGTCTTGCACCGATAACATTCTTGTAACCAACTGACACTAAATTCCTCTCCTCAACAGTCAGTTCCACGCTCAATCGTGCAACTTGCTTCATTGCTTCAACCATTTCTGAATACGAAGAAAATTGTGAGCCAAAAAAACATTGTCATACACTCATAGTAGAAATGAAAAAAATTAAACAGTGTAGTGCTGCGACTCTCAAGAAAGTGCAAATGAAATAAAACATGGTAATTAATGAAGGCAAGTAGGCAGCAAAGCAATTAATCACGAAGTACATACTCAATAAGCCATTGAACAGTTCTAGTTTATTTGGGTTGCTTTTTCTTTAATATAAGGGATACTTTATCTGTGTTGTTATGAGGATATTAGTCGAACCGAGGTAACACTCCAAAGTTCAGGACTCAAAGTTTCTGACCTCTATACACAACTACACGTATGTCACTCCAATAATCTGACTTTAACACTAAAATATCTTTACAACTTAAATCTTGCCTGGATATTTAAATAGCCATGGAGACTTCCCAACTCTGTACCACGTCTTGTTGTCAGGTTATTTGCATTTAAGGTTAAAAAAAATACAAATATAAACATAGTCAGATCTATTGACTTCCACGCAGTGATCAGAAAGCTGCTCCCCTCCAAAAATCTGTTGAAACCCAACATTTTAAGAACCTAACTAAAATGACTGTGTGCCCAACAAAGTCCTTTTATGTATACACCTCTCACAACAGGAAAGATCCGATGGATCACTGGCCATCCATGGTACAAACTAATTAATCATAGTTTTTAGCACTAGCGAGAAACCACAAAACATGAAAAAAGAAAACTATGCACTGAAGCTGGGGTTCTACTTCAATACAACACCTAATCGCACAGATAAATTAACCAGATTCCCCACCAAAAGCTTTCTCAAGGGGCGTAGCAGAAATCCTAGTAAAGATGACCAGATTCAGCTTCGAACAAGAGAAAATCAATCAGATCGGAAATTGACCCGAAAATCATCACATACAAACAGCTCAACAATCCAGTTTGGAAACACGGAAACATTTATACTAGATAACAAAAGACAGCACTGCCAAAAACCATAAGAGCATGAGAGAGAGGAGAAGTTTACCATCGTATCTTTCAGCTTGCTCAGCAAGCCTGGCCAAGTAAACCTGCTGCTCTCTCTCCTTCTCCATCTCTCTCTCTCTCTCTCTCTCTCTCTCTCTGGGGGGGGGGGTAAGTAAGTGTACTTGCATATTTGTTGAGCCAATGGACTGGAAGCACGCGAGAAAAACAAGGTGAATTATCTGAACCGTTGGTTTTTAGATTGCGGACGCTCTGCAACCATTGGATCCCTACGTTTGACCTTCGTCCCGTTCTACCATTCTACATTTTCGATCAATTAATTATGGTTATTACTAAAATAATCAGACATCAAATCTGGTATATCAGAAAAACACAATGCAATAAAAATTATTGTTATTCATTCAAATGGATATGGTGTTAGTTACAAAATATTTTACCATTTTTTACTCTACACTTCTCTTAATAAAAGGAGAAATATAATCTAATACTCCCTCCCTCAATAGTCACTTTTTAAAAAAAAAAATGCAAGATTTAATAAATGTATCAATTCAGCTGGGACGGAAGGGTGTACATATCACATTTTCCAATTTTATTACAACCCTTAACATCAAATATTAATATATTCAAAATCCGATGTGTGACGCTAACACAATTGTGAATCTGTGTCACATTTTCCAATTGTTATGTCTTTTGTTTTTAAATTATAATATATTATTTAATTTAAATTAAAAATATATATTAAATTATTTATAATATATAAATATATATATATAAAGCCGGCCTATCAGGCTATATAGACCTAATGTTAGACCTGGGCCTGGGCCTATTTACACATATAGGCTTTGTCGAAAGTCTGAGCCTAGCCTTTTAAAGAAACAGGTCAGGCCAGGCCAGACCGAAGGTCCTTGTCGAGTAGTCTGGCCTATTCTCACGCCAGACCGAAGATCCTTGTCGAGTAGTCTGACCTATTCCCACCCCTAATCTGTGATTATTATTCTCAGAATTATAGACAATCATTTTCGTTTTCTCGAAATTCAGAATCAGAATCAACTTTGCCAATCTCATCAACTTTGTCTTGGATCTTGAAGCCAGTAATTAAAATGCTTTATCTATTTACTATTGATCATAGATTCAAGAACAGTAAAGAACACATTCTTTCCATTTAAGTTGTGTACCCAATTCCGAAAAGTTTAAAAAAAAAAAAAGATCTCGACAACAACAAGAATTGAAGATTTCAGAAGAATAGAGAATGAAACTCAAACCTCGATATCACAGATTGTAGGCAACAATTCTTTTAGAAGGTCAAACAAAGTCACTACTTACTATGTTACATGAATATTTTGCCCCACCACAAGATATCTGGAGCCGCGAAGCACCAGAAACACAACTACCTAAAGAATTTGAGAAGAAAAAAGAATAAATGCAAACCAACACCAGCAAACATTTAACCTGGTTTATGGATTGTGCAAAGAAGATAACTTAGTGATTGCTCTGCATCATTGTTCCTTATGATGAGGCTTCATTTGGGTCATTCGTCATGTTCGTCCAACGCAAGTGCAGCTCCAACACCGATGATGCTATGGGATATCTTCGCGTACTTGAAAAGCTGCTATCATGCAGGACAGTAGCAGATGGAGAAATATACATACATAAAAATTAGTGGATGTTACTGAACATTATTATGGCTTGAGCTAGCATCCCCAAATGAAACAGTTGCTAGTGACTTGGATGCCCATGCCTTGGCATTCTTTGCTCCTTCCTGTAAATTGCTTTTCTTGCCTGGATCGTTCAGAGACTTGAATAACTGAAAGAGTCTATTAATGTGGACCACGGGATGCTCCCACAAACTACCGAGACTCATATTTGCAATGTACCTCCTCCAAGCCAATTGACCATATCTGCACAATGTTGGGAAACTGTAGTAAAGCAATCTCATAATCACAAAAATGGTCGCTAAGGCCAAATATGTTTCCTGCTGTAGCAAATTCTCGGGAGATTTAGCCCAGGGAAATGGACACGCCTCCTGGTGTGTTCTGTGTTGTTCATCATATCCTGAACATCCAAACTTTTCCAAATACACTTGATCAGCTGATGCAGTTTCCAAGCCTGAGTATTAAAAACAATTTCAAGGTTATATAGAAGCCTCATGGAGGAGAAAAATGTTTGCTTCAAAACTAACCTTTTTCAATGCATCAATTCAAATTATTTAACATGCAACAAGCGCATTAGTTCATACATCTTTGGTTGTATCCTTTTATATTGAAGATCTAGACTGATGTCCAGCAGAAAAAAGAGAAAGTTTATGCTAAAATGACTACAGTCTCTGGGCCAGCCGAAACTAAGCTAATAGTTGACAAAATTATAAATCATCTTAATGTTAAATGCAGTCACACTAACATATGTAATGATGCTCAACTTTATCCGTAAAGTGAGAATCACATTTTAAGAAAAGTAATAATGCAATTATGCTGCTGCAGCTGCAGCATTAATTAATCGAAAATTCAGAAGTTTTAAGACAATAACAAAATGACCAATGAGATTGTTCTTTAATGCAGGATCAATTATCAAAAAAGACATGCGCTCTATCATATGATCATAAACATACCAGTAACATCACTGTAGAAAGTGATCAGAGAATCCAGTGAGCGAGAACCTTGATAATGCACGCGCAAGGTAGAGTTCAGCAGTATCAAGGTTGGAAACCCATAAACTCCATATTTTGATAGAATGCTGAAAATAGACACAATTTTCATAAAAATTGATCCTCGTACAATGCAGACACTAAATTAAGAATGGAAATATTGAATATCTAACCTTGGCCTGACAGATGATTCCTCAATAGCAAAATGAGGAACTGAAGGAAATATGGAAGGCAAAATGGAAAGCTTTGGTCTAAAAGCTCCAGAGAAAGGACACCGAGCCGAGTAAAATAGAACAGAAACATAATCATTTTCATTTTTGTGAACCATATGCAGTGCCTTCTGCAATGCAATTTCATCCCCCTTCACAATGAAAATTATTATTGTAGTAAAACCATCCTTAAAATCAAGAACTATAAGAGCAGGCCAACAGGCCCAACTCAAGCAATGTTAAGATTGAGATGAGAATTAGCAGCATTCATCTTAAATGCATACATTTTCTTATTTTTTGAGAGAAAATAAGGTGTCCTATAGAGAGAGAGAGAGAGCTCCTATTTTGAGGGCCTTCATATTTTATTTAGGATGGGATCATTTAGATAAAATGAAAAAATAAGATAGTATTGATTGTCTTTCAACATTTGCCTCTAAACTATCAAATCGCGTTGTATACAGACAGTCAACCTTGTAATCTATAGACTACACAATGTAAACCCTCATGAAAACTAAGTTTTCTAGCCAAATTATAAGGATACAACCAACATGGAAAGGAAAACATTAAAAATGCCAGAAGAAAATCATAGGCTGCAGAACATCACTGACAGAAATAAGTGTGAACCACATCTATAACTAACTGCAAGCAGAACTCTTGTAAGAGAATCTAATCAGAACCCATATACAAACTACAAATGAAGAAGGATGAGTGACACACAATACAATCCCTTCCAATATCTTAGAACAAACAATGACATAAATTGCAAAAACCATTATTTTTAGAATATTCAAAGGCAGAACCAAATCATTGTTGCAGGATCATGTGGAACTAAAACAGGATTCTTAATAGGCATGGATTTTAATATTTATGCTCGTATAGGGTAGAAAAAAACTGGCCAAGGTTAAAATTAGCACGAATCCTAACTTCCAACTCAACACGAAAGCCTCCAGCAAAGCCTAGACAACCCCGAGTGTTGAAATAACAAAGTCATAAACTTCAAATATAGCTCAATTCCCAATAGAAGTCTCAATTTTCTTCACAAATTCACAAACCCAAAAACCACCATACACCAAAAATCTTTCAGTCCCCCACCTCATCGATCAACCAGTGACCACGAGATAAACACAATAATTCATATCAATTCACAGCAAAATTATCCAAGATACCCAGAAAAAAAAAATTTAAAAATCGTATACCTCAATTACACCAAGAATATGAGAAAAGCGGTCTCGGCTGATGTAACAAAAATCACTCCGGGGAGAAAAGATCGAGTCCTTGAGGGAGTCTAACTGACATACGGGATGCGACGGAGCCCTAACGGCGTCGGCGGAACACGTTAGCCTCCCGAGGAGAAGAAACACCGCTAGTCCAGCAGCCATCTCACAAATTCCACGCAGATCCCCCATTTTCGGAAGATCAAATTAGGGTTTCACAGAAACGATTGAGGAAGAAGATGGGAGGTAGCGGTGAGGTGAGGAACGACCCCGCGCGTTTTAGCACCCACCCTAGTAGAGTTGTAGAGTTGTAGTAGTAGTTTTTTTTGGGGGGGTTTGTTCGGTTTTTCCCCTTCCCTTCCAACCTGTCTCATCTCATCTCTCTTTCCATCACCCACCCTTTTTATTTATTATTTACTTTACAATTTCTCCTTTATGTCTTTTTCAGAAAATTTTAGATATTTAGATATTTGAATGGTAGGTTTAAATATATTTTTAATTATGTTTATTTTTTTCGTATTTAATTTAAATTATTTAGATATTTAATTAAATACTTAAATTATTAAAAACTATCTATATTCTATCTATTTATATCTATATATATACTAAATCAAAGAAGTCCCATTTATTTACAATTTTGCCACTTTTCCTCCAAAATATCACATCATATTTATAATGATTTTATTATTTTATTTTATTTGTTTACTAATTCATCAATATTGTAATATATACCCCTATATAATTTATTAAAAGAGTTATAGCTTTAACCTCCAATTTTTTTTTAAAACGTGCACATATTATAAAAATATTAAATAAATTAATGATATTTTTACAATTATTACTTGATGGTTGGAACATGACAATCTATATAATATATTGAAAAATATATGCATATTGAAGTAAAATTATTTTTTCGAAAATAATATTAGATATGATTTCATTAATTTTAATATAATTATATTCTAAAATAACTTAGTTTTAAAATTGTTAAATTTTACATAAATTGAATTATTTAGAAAATCAATTTTAGAGCTTCTAAATTGCACGTCATTTGAAATGAAAAATAAAACAACATGTTCGCAATGCAATTTGAATATCATGATTCTCATTTTATTCAGGAATTAGTGTATTTTAATTCATAATATCTATTTATTTTTACAAAAGTAACCTAATATTTTTAATTTTATAAATGTTAGACATTAAGTTCGTAAAATGAACAAACTTAGAAATTAAATACTCCCTCCGTCCCACATTAATAATCCCATTTGCTTTTGGCACAATAACCAAGGCATGTGAGTGTAGAATGAGTTGAGTGGAATTAATATTTTATTGTTGAGTGTGAAAAAGTTACCTTTTTTAGAAATGAGACAGTTAAAGTGGGACGTACGAAAATGGGAAATGAGACTATTAAAATGGGACGGAGGGAGTAATAATTTTTGGTGTAAAATATTAAATTATAAATATAGACAAATATTGTGAGTTAAATTATAATTTTGTGACTACTATGTTGTTTTTGGAGGCCAAAATTTATCTAGCCACTTTTGATAACTTGTTAAGTTATCTAGCCACATGTATAAAAATACATATTTTTTAGCCACTTTGCCAATGATTGGAGAGAGAAATTGAATTTTAAAATATTGTTACATTAATTATTTTTGGATTTATTATTCATTACCCCACCACCTACCCCACTCCCCCCATTCTCTCTCTCTTCCCCGTCGAACACCCACACACCACCGACGCCGCACGCCATTTTTTCCGATTGAAAGCTTCAAATCGCCGGATTTCGCACGCTCCAACCAGAAAAAAAATCCACATTACGTCTACGTGATGTCTGGAGAAGAAGAAAACCCGAACCAAGTAAGTTAAATCCCATTATTTCGCAATTTTTTGCTCGATGTTTAGCGCGATTTTTGCCCTGAATTTTCTTTGATTTTTCGCAATTTTTCGTCGCATACATATTTTATTATGTGTATGGAGTTGATTAAATTCATATTTCGTCGATTTATATGCTTAAACATGACTAGAAACAATTTAGGAATGGATTTTTGCTGTAGAACTGTAGAAAAATTACAGGTTGCGCGCGCCCTAAGGAGGGTGACGACGAGATCTCGACTGGGGATGTCGAGATCGAGATATCGATATTGATATCGAGATCTCGACATCCCCAGTCGAGATCTCGTCATCAATTCGTTAAAATTCGAAATTTTATTAAAGCGAGATCTCGACATTAATCTCGATTTTGATGTCGAGATCGATGTCGAGATCTCGACATCAAAATCGAGATTAATGTCGAGATCTCGATTTTTTTTCAAAAAATTCTGATTTTTATTCTTTTAATTTCCCTTTTATTTACATATTATATTTTATTTAATTGCAGGTTTGGGAGTGGATCAGGCCCAGTTTGCAGGGCAAAGTCCCGCGGTCGATGAATTTTTACGACCGGGACATTCTTGAGGATATCCGGGTTCGTTTGTTGAGCTTCGGAGATGAGAGTTTGGAATTATTTAGGGAAGGACCGTTCGGTCATTTTCTGAGTTTTTGGTGGAAGAAGAGCACGATACATGCTACGTGGGCACTGATCACCCACGAGATTGAGGTGGAGGGAGCGGAGAACGAGCTGTGGTTTCGTGTTGGTGAAACCAACATTCGACTTGGCGCTAATGGGTTCTGTTTGATGACCGGGCTGCGGTTCGGAGATTCGGGTTTTGACCCTACAGGAGTTCATATTTCGCCGGACGATGGTTGTTTATCTTCTCACTACACTACCCTTCCTACTGTTGATCAGTTGCATCTAGATTTTATGAACACCGAGCTGAATCTGAGCGATTCTGCTGATGATTACGTGAAGATCGCTCAGATTCTATTTGTCTACCGTATGCTGATGTGCCACGATGGGAAGCGACACATGGACCCCTGGATTTATGCATTGATGGAGAGACCTCATCAGTGGAGGGCATTCCCTTGGGGCTCGTGGTCCTTCAGTATTTTGCTGCATCAGATGTCTGTCGTGATCACATCATCAAAGACAGAGAGGGTGCCTTTAGTGCATGTATATGGCCCTTTTTGGGTGTTGGAGGTAATTGTTAGTAATTTTTATTTTTTATTAATTAATTTTTAATTTATAAAAGACTAGAATTGTAAATTATTTGCATTATTGTGCAGGCATGGTCGTACGAGGTGATCCCTGATCTGGCTGCCTTAGTTGCGATGCGCATTGAGCCAGAGGAGGGTCAGGAGACTAGGCCTCGATGCCTGTTGTGGAGACCTCTTTATATTCGGGACTCCGACTTCACCCGTTTTTTCAGATATGAGGTAATTATTGTTTACAGTTTTTAATACTTATATTATAATTTAAGTATTATTTGATTTATGTTTCTTTTCAGCATGCTTGCAGTTAGGGATGTCAATTTAGCCCGGGACCGACGGGTTGAACCGAATAACCCGAGCTAAACACCGGGTTAGGGTCGAAAAATTGTGAACCGTTTAAAAATCGGGCTAAACGGGCTGGGTTAAACGGTTCGCGGGCTAAATGGGTTGGACCGGCCGGGTCGCGGGTTGGCCCGTCGGTCCAGGAAAAAATAAATTAAATAATTTTTAAATATTAAAAATAGAAAATATAAATAATAAATATATTATATTATAATGTATTTGATAGACCAATAATATTTGCCTCAATGAATAATGTATTATTGAGTGAAGTATATATAGAGGTTACAAGATATGATAAATCTATCTAAGATATGTACAACTAGGAGATATACAAATATATGAATAAATCTAGGAGAGAATCTAGGAGAGAATTAAGGAGATATAGATATCAAGAAGATTTAATATCTTTATGATTATCTATTCTAATATCCCCCCTCAAGCGAGATTGTGGGAAGCCAACAACTTGAAGCTTGCCACGGAAGAATTCAAAGAGAGGACGAGGTAATCCTTTGGTGAAGACGTCCGCAATTTGACGCGAGGAAGAGACGAACTCAGTTCGTATTTTACCGGCATGGACAAGCTCACGAACAAAGTGATAGTCAATATCAATATGCTTTGCTCGTTTGTGTGCAACCGGATTCTGGGAGAGAAAGATTGCACTGTTGTTGTCACAGAACAGAGAAGGAGGACGCGGAAGTGGAGAATGGAGCTCAAGAAGTAGGTTCGTAAGCCAGATAACTTCTGCTGCTGTATTCGCCATTGCCCTGTATTCTGATTCGCAGCTGGAGCGTGAGACAGTAGGTTGTTTCTTTGCACTCCAAGAAACAAGGTTCCCTGCAAGAAAGATAGCATAACCATATGTAGATCGTCTAGTGTCCGGACAGCGCGCCCAATCAGCATCTGAGTAGGCGACGAGGCTGCAGTCAGATGTGCGAGAGAATTCCAGACCATGATTTAGTGTGCCCTTGACGTAACGAAGAATGCGCTTGACAGTCTGAAAGTGCTCGTCAGTCGGAGAATGAAGATACTGACTTGCTAAATTCACGGCAAAAGAGATGTCCGGACGAGTGATAGTCAAGTATTGCAGGGCACCAACTAGAGACCGATACTGGGTCACATCGGCGAATGGTTGGCCTGAAGACTGGAGAGTAGTGTCGGCGGCTAGAGGGGTGGCGACCGGCTTTGATTCGAGCAGGTCAGAGCGGACGAGGATATCACGGGCGTATTTGGCTTGAGAGAGAAACAGGCCATCTTGAGTGTAATGAACTTCCAACCCTAGAAAGTAATTGAGCTTTCCCAGATCTTTGATGGAGAATTCGCGATTCATGTCGGAGATGAGGCGTGAAATAGCTGATGAGTCGCTTCCTGTCACAATAATGTCATCCACATAAACAAGGAGATATAGAACAGTACCACCTTTGGCGAGGATGAACAGAGACGTGTCGGACTTGCTGCAGGTGAAGCCGAGGCGGAGCAGAAAATCGCTTAGGCGTTGAAACCAGGCACGAGGTGCCTGCTTTAAGCCGTAGAGAGCTTTCGAAAGTTTGCAGACATGATTGGGAAACTGAGCATCTGTGAAGCCGGGGGGGCTGTTCCATATATACAGGAGACGAAAGAAGACCATTCAGGAAAGCATTTTTGACATCTAGTTGGTGTAGCGGCCAGTGGTGGTGGACGGCGAGAGTGAGTATGACTCGAACAGTGGTGGCCTTGACAACTGGACTGAAGGTGTGTGAGAAGTCAAGTCCTGGATGCTGAGAGAAACCCTGAGCCACCAGCCTAGCTTTATATCGATCAATTGAGCCGTCTGGAAGAAATTTGGTCCGGAAAACCCATTTGGAGCCGATGATATTGACGTCAGCTGGTCGAGGCACTAGAGTCCAGGTATCATTAGAGTTGAGAGCAGACATTTATTCCTTCATTGCCGCCATCCTGTGAGAGTGTTTAGCTGCAGATTTGAAACCACGAGGTTCTGTGCTAGACAAAAGAGCAACATGAAGAGCAGTGTTAGTAATATCGGCAACATATCGTGGTCTAAAGATACCGGCCTTGGCTCGAGTGACCATAGGGTGAGAGGGCTGCCGGGGTGGAGGGTCGGCGTTATTAGGGTTTGGATTGGGAGGAGGGTTTTCGGCCGGAATGGGGTTAGGGTTAGGAGTAGGGATTTCGGCCAAATTAGGGTTAGGGTTAGGTTGTTCGAAAGATGGACAGATATGGCAAGGCTCTATGGGCGTGTGTGTTTGGGAAGGAGTGGGAGGCCGTGGTTGGGCGGGAGGTGAGGTTGGAGATGACAGGGTCGAACATGGTTCGAGGAAGGACGAGATTTGGAGAGAAGGTAAGGACGATGGGGTTGAAGAAGAGACATAGGGAAAGTGGTTCTCATCGAACCTTGCATGGCGAGTAACATAGATACGTGCCGTAGCAGGATCGAAGCACTTAAAACCCTTATGTATGGAAGAGTATCCTAGGAAGATGCAAGGAAGGCTACGAGGGGAAAATTTGGTTGCGGCGTAATCCCGTAAACATGGATAAACGCGACAACCAAACGGATGGAAGGAGGAGTAGGACGGAACGGAGCCATAAACTAGCTGAAAGGGTGAGCAGCCATCTAAGAGAGGAGTAGGAAGACGGTTAATTGTATAAACTGCAGTACTAAAGGCATCTACCCAAAGGGATTGAGGTAAGTTTGCGTGAAAGAGGGCGGTAAGACCTGTCTCAGTAATGTGACGATGCTTACGTTCAGCCCGGCCATTTTGACTAGGAGTATATGGACAGGAAAATCGGTGATGAATACCTTTGGAAAGAAAAAAATCACGGACATTGTGGTTAGTGAATTCTGTACCCCCATCAGATTGAAAAGTTTTGATAGAACATGAGAACTGATTTTCAACGAAAGTGGTAAATATCTGAAGGTGTTTGAAAAAATCAGATTTTCGTGCTAAAGGATAAAACCATGTAAAACGGGAGAAATCATCGATGAAGATTACATAGTAACGAAAATTTGAGGCAGAAGTAATAGGAGCAGGACCCCAGAGATCACAGTGAATTAAATCTAAAAGGTGCGAAGAACGCTTTTTATTGAGAGAGAACGGAAGTTTAGAACTTTTTGCAGTTTGACAGGAATTACAAAGAGTACTGGAAAGAGAACGACTAGAAAGTGAAATATGCCCTAACTTGTGAAGCAGAAGAAGAGAATCAGGCGGAGGATGACCTAGGCGAGCGTGCCAAACGTCCATGGATGCTTGCAAGGGCCTTGCTGTAGCAAGGAGGGCTGTGCAATCTCCATCCAGAACGTACAAGCCATCTCTACGGTGTCCGGTGGCAACAACATGATTTGTGTTTCGATTCTGGACAAAGAAGGAAGAAGGTAAGAAGGTGACACTAAGAGGCAAATCATTGATCAATTTGCTGACAGACAAGAGATTTTTAGTAATAGAAGGGACAACAAGGACATCAGAAAGAAGAATATGAGAATTGAGAGCTAGGGTACCAGTATGAGAGATAGGAAGATGAGCGCCATTACCTACAACCACTTTTTGATTACCAGAGTAGGGTTTGGCATGATCAAGAGTTGCAGGATGGGATGTCATATGAGCTGAAGCGCCAGTGTCGATGTACCAATCCGAGGTGTCAGAGGATGGAATCGAACAGCCTGTGGCGAAGGCTTCAGCTAGGTGAGAGGACGGCTGCTTGGAGTAACGTTGAGGACAATGAGAGGCGTAGTGTCCATTGGTACGGCAGATCTGGCAGTGAGGTGGGCGTTTTTGATTCTTTTGGCCGTTTCCTTTCTTTTGATTCTTGTAGAATTGGGGACGGGAGTCAGAGGGAGGCGCCCCTAGGATACCGCGATCAGAAGAGACGGCTGACTTGCTGTAGAAGGCGACAGAAGCAGGTGCCGGAGGATCAATGGAAGCCTGGAATAGGGCAAAACTTTCAGCTTTCGCGAGTAAGTCGCTGAAGGATGGAACAGTAGGAAGAGCCATTTGTGCGGCTGAGAAATTGACAAAGGAAGGGCCAAGACCTCGGAGGAACCAGTGAGCCTTGTCAGTGTCGTCAACAGGGCGTCCAATGGCTGAGAGTTGATCACAGATTGCCTTGAAAGCCCGGCCGTAATCCTTGACTGGTCGATCACCTTTCTTCAGAAGTTGAAGTTCGTCTTTCAGTTGGATCTCACGGGTTTTGGATTTATGACTGAAGGATGACTCAAGGGCGAGCCAGACAGAACGGGAAGAAGCACAGCCTAGGGCTTCGGCCATAGCTTCCTCAGATAGGGTTGATAGAAGGAGGCTGAGAAGGCGCTGATCCTGAAAACGCCAAGCAGTGTATGCCGGATTAACAGTTGAGATACCGGCAGCGTTGGTAAGCGTCGTGGGTGGAGAAGGAGTGGAACCATCGACGTAACCAATCAGGTTTTGACAAGTGAGCAGCGGAACAAGTTGACCCCTCCATAAGAGATAGTTTGAAGAGGTTAGTTTGATGGTGATCATATGTACGAGAGTTGATAAGGGAAGGGATTCGACATTTGTGTTAGGGTCGGCCATGTGGGTATGAATTAGGGTTTGAGAGTGTGGCTAGGGTTTGGAAAATTAGGGTTTGGCGTGTAGGTTTTTGTGGACGGCTAGGGTTTGTGGATGGCTAGGGTTTTTTTTTTTTTTTTTTTTTTTTATTTAGCGTGAGAGAGGGATGGAGAGGGAGAGAAGTCGGCTAGGGTGAGATGAGAATTTATTGAGAGAGGGGACGTGAGTGGGAAGAGAGAGAGTGTATTTGAGAGAGAGAGAGTGGCGAGAATAGAATAATGGTGAGAATTTATTGAGAGAGGGGACGTGAGTGGGAAGAGGGAGGGTGTATTTGAGAGAGAGAGAGAGAGGGAGAGAGGCGAGGGAGAGATGAGAATTTTTGGTTGTTCTCGTGAGGAGAAGAGAAGAGAGGAGGGGGAGGGATGGACGAGAATAATGGTGAGGGAGTGAGGAAGAGAGATCGGTGAGGGAGAGAGGAAGATGAGGGCAGGATCTTGGTTAGGCTGATACCATGATAGACCAATAATATTTGCCTCAATGAATAATGTATTATTGAGTG
>JAPKLW010001758.1:21459-33361 GCA_026898455.1 Plectranthus barbatus | reverse complement strand
TCCCAGGCAAATCTAGCCGAAGCTTTCTCGGCTCAGTGTGATGTTTCACCTTCTGTTTCCTCGGATAGGTATCTTGATACCGGGGCTACCGCACACATCTCCTCAGACTCGACCGGCCTTGATCATGTGTCCTCTTATTCTGGATCTGATTATGTCACTGTTGGTAACGGTAACCATCTTCGTATTACTCACACCGGTTATCTTACTATTTCTCCGGCTATTCATCTGCGTGACGTGCTTGTTGTTCCAGATATCACTAAGAATTTATTATCTGTCAGTAAACTAACGAATGACTATCCGGTTCGTGTTTTGTTTAATGCTTCTGACTTTCAGATCATACACCGGGACAGCGGAAGGACACTGGCAAACGGCGTGCGTAGGAATGGACTGTACGTGCTCACCTCGTCCCTGCAAGCTCTCACGGCCTCTTCCTCCTCGCCCTCTGCCCCGTTCGACCTTTGGCATTCTCGCCTTGGCCATCCTGCCTCAGCTACTATTACTCTTTTACGTAGTCAAAATTTACTTTCCTTTTCGTCTTCCAGTCAGTCTTCCGGTTTATGTCAGTCATGTCAATTAGCTAAGAACAGTCATTTACCTTTTCTTCCTTCCAGTAAACGTGCTTCTAGTCCATTGGAACTAATTCATTGTGATTTATGGGGTCCTGCACCTGTTCTTTCATCTATGAAGTTTCGTTATTATGTTATTTTCGTTGCTGACTTTTCCAGATTTTCATGGTTCTATCCTCTTCATGCAAAATCTGATTTCTTTGATATCTTTGTTCGTTTTAAACTTTTTGTCGAAAATCAGTTCTCCAAAAAGATAAAACGATTCCAAACCGATGGTGGTACTGAGTTTACAAATTCCCGTGTCCAAACCCTACTACTTAACTCCGGTATTCATCACCAAATCTCCTGCCCCTACACTCCTTCTCAGAATGGTCGTGCGGAGCGCAAGCACCGTCACCTGACTGAAATGGGTCTCACTATGTTGTTTCACTCTTCCGCTCCATTATCCCTCTGGGTAGACGCTTTTAGCACAGCCACCTATACCATTAATCGTCTTCCCGTTTCAAGTCCTGTTCGACGACACACCATCTTATGCCTCCTTTCTTCCCTTCGGCTGTCGTGTCTTCCCTTGCCTACGTGATTACTCTAAACACAAATTAGACCCTAGAAGCCTCCCTTGTATTTTCCTAGGCTATAGCACCTCTCACAAGGGTTTCTGTTGTCTTCATCCTGCCTCCTCTCGTATCTATATAACCCGACATGCCAAGTTCGATGAGCTATGTTTTCCCTTCTCTCGGTCTTCCCTAGCCTCATCCGTTGATCGTCTCACGGTTTTCGATTTTCTTACTCAACCACCGTCATCTCCTAAACCTCTCCCCTCGTCCATCAATCCTTCCCGACCATGCATTATCTGCCCAACTGATCCCACACCTAGTCCTCCAGCCGCACGTGCTGCGCCGGATCTCGCACCGCCAGACGCCAATGTCCCAGTTCCGCCAGTCCCGCCGCCTCCATCTCCTCCGCCTGCTCGTGTGCATCGCATGCAAACACGTTCGCAATCTGGTATATTTAAACCTCGTTATCCTATTGATGCTAACCTGGTTTCTATCTATTCGGCAAGTTCAGCTATTCCAGAACCCCGTGGTATTATGTCTGCTCTCAAAATTCCGGAATGGTTAACGACAATGCATGAGGAGATGGACGCGCTGCATGCGAACAAGACCTGGACTCTTGTTCCGCGCCCTTCATCTTCGAATGTGGTAGGTTCGAAATGGGTCTATCGTACTAAGTTACTTGCTGATGGGTCAGTTGATCGGTATAAAGCGCGTCTTGTCGCACAGGATTTTAGCCAAATTCCTGGATTTGATTTCACTAACACTTTCAGTCCTGTTGTCAAGGCTTCTACTATCAGGATTATTCTCTCCATTTCAGTCATGCGTCGCTGGTCTCTTCACCAACTGGACGTCAAAAATGCCTTTCTGAACGGTATTCTGACTACTCCAGTCTATATGGAACAACCACCGGGGTTCACTGATCCTAAGTATCCGTCGCACGTTTGCAAGCTTCAGAAAGCCATTTATGATCTTCGCCAAGCACCTCTAGCTTGGTACCAACGCTTTCGGAATTTTCTTCTCAGCCTGGGTTTTCGCTGCAGTTCTTCGGATACTTCTCTGTTCATCCTCAACAAGGACTCGGCTATCATATATTTATTGGTTTATGTTGATGATATTATTATTACAGGGAACAATGAATCTGCGGTTTCTGGTCTTATGGCTCGCATGAACTCCGAGTTTGCAACTAAAGATCTTGGTAGACTCGGTTATTTCCTAGGGCTGGAAACCTATTATCCTGCTGATCGGCTCTTTCTCTGTCATACTAAGTATGCAATGGACATTCTTCGTCGCTCTGATATGATACATGCTAAACCTGTATCCACGCCTCTGCCCCCTGGCGTCACATTCTCAAAAGAGGGTGCTCCCTTCCAGAACCCTACTCTGTACAGGTCTATTCTTGGCGCTCTGCAATATTTAACTATTACTCGTCCGGATCTAGCCTATTCGGTTAACACTATGAGTCAGTACCAGCAGGAACCGACAATCGATCACTTCAATGCCCTCAAACGGATCTTACGATATGTTAAGGGTACTATCGGTTTCGGTATTTCTTTTTCTCCTGGATCTCCCTCAGTTGTTGCTTATTCCGATGCTGATTGGGCGCGTTGTACGGACACACGACGCTTAACTTATGGCTTCGCGAATTTTATAGGGCCAAATCTGGTTTCTTGGAGTGCTAAGAAACAGCCTACGGTCTCTAGGTCAAGCTGTGAATCAGAATATCGCGCAATCGCCAACACTGCGTCTGAACTCCGATGGGTTATCAACGTACTGCGTGATCTCCACGTGCCTCAGGATGCTATTCCGATTATCTATTCGGATAACTCCAGTGCCCTATTTCTTACTCAAAATCCTGTGTCTCATAAACGGGCCAAACACATTGACATTGATTATCATTTTGTACGAGAATTGGTTGATTCGAAACAGCTACTCACGAGATTCGTCCCTTCTGAAGATCAAATAGCTGATATTTTCACCAAGAGTCTTTCTCGATCGTTATTTGAAGATTTCAGGACCAAGCTCAGACTGTCTTCGTCTTCGCTTGCGGGGGGTGTTAAGATATATTAGAATATATCATTGTATATCTTGAATATCTTGTATATATCTTGTATATCTCATGTATCTAGACTAGATTAGATTAGTCCTTCCTCTATATATACTTGTGTATACATTATTTTTTATTGAGTGAAATAAGAGTTATTATTCTCTACATACATCAAACCTCATTGAGCATAATGTGCTATTTAAAAAACCATAGAATGAAGCTGCATACTTACATTGTCAGTTTTCGGCTCGCCAATCGTTATACTCTCTCTCAAGGCCAGAGCACGAGCACCCAAGGGACGGGGTTTAATTTCAGGTGGGGGAGCAAAGATATTATTCCCACTGAGCTCCTTGTTTTTGGCATCTGATATTTGTTTTTTCAATTTTGCTTCGGACTCACTTTCTAGATTTCCACTCAACTCCCGCTGTTTGGCAACTTCAGGCAGAGTGGCTGGTTTCTTGGGAGAAACTGTTTCTTCTTCTCCAAATGAAATGTGACTGACTCCCGCCAATGTTTGCTATTAACAAGATTAAATGGATCAAATGAAAAACTCACAAAATGAAGCAATTGCACATTGAATATCAATTAATACCGAAAGAAATACCTGGTACATACGCAACCCAGTCTTGTTGAACGGGGTCTGATCCGCATCATCAGATTCTGACAATTCATTATCTCCTTTGCCTTTGAAGATACCACTGCCAGTCATTTCTTTCATCTTATAGCCAGAGCATGGCTTCCTGGAAATCCAAAATCCAAGAGGTCAAGGTTTCCACCAATATATGAACACACAATCACCCTATGAACTGTCTCAAAAAATCACATTGATAAGTGATCATGCATGCATTATATAACATGTCAACAAAAAGAGAACCGGGATAAACAAATTCAATATCTTGACACTCCGAGTGTCCGATTCTGATCAAAGACAGGTGACAATAAGAGCAGAAAACATCTGATGTTAATCACATATGCAGCTAGCATGTAATGTCCTGTTTCACCTAAAAAACACTGTTGGTGGCGTGTCTATTCATGATAACATATTAAAGGATCTACTAGGAAAATTGATGTGCAACATTAATATTAACATACGCAAGATTCAAGATTTCAGCAGGAGGATATTCGAAACACTCGCTCTCAACGACAGCAACAAAATCAAGAAGAAAACAAAGATATCGCAAAATCTTGGTGGCTATTCATGAGTTCAGCAAAAACATCAACTCCTTGTGTAGAAGATTCCAACTTTTAATTCCCTAAGCAAAAAATTGCGCAACTCAGATACATACCAAATAGATTTTAAAAAATATATAAATTGGAAGCAAACAACAATAAGTAAAGGAAATGTGAAGCTAGATCTCTAACCTCTTATTTAAGCTCTCAACTTCTTCATCAGTAACTTGCCCCCCAAACACCACCTTTTTGATCCCATCCGACGGCTGTCATTTCACCGAAGTGTTCTCAAAATCTCATACCACAAAATATTTTCTTTAAGGAAAATGCTAACCAGCCAATTAAAAAAAAAAAAAAGAAAAACGCTTCCAGCTGAAACGGGCGATTATACCTGGTGAGAGCGGGCTGACGATGCCGTTGCCGGCGATATCTCCGGCGGATTATCCGACCACGTAAGCAGATCTGCCGTCGAAGTGTGAGGCTTTCTCACCGGCGTGCTTTTCTCCATTGCTCACGAACAATTAATCCAGAATAAATTCTTCCACACAAACAATACAAAAAAATAATTAAAAAATCCTTCCAAGGGAACTCGACGAGATCTGAAGCTGAATTATTCCTCTTCCTCTTCCTCTTCAAATTTCACTGCTGATTCTTTGTTTGTTGGGAGCTACTCTTAACTGTTATTTATACTACTACAACAGTACTATTCTTCTTATGTTTTTATATAAATTTTTTAAAAAAATTCTCGAAAAGGACGGAACTGCAGGAGAAACAACCGGAGGCAATGGTCGATTGTTTTTCTTTCAAATTTCTTATTCCACTCAATCTGGGATGTGCTTCAAGTTGGATGGCACGTGACAATGACAGAAGGGGGGCCTCTGTCTATTTACGAAAATACCCTTGTAGTGAAATTGGAGTTTTGGTAGGTATTTTAGATAGAAAAAACTTGCTTTTGCATCAAATTCTAGTCAGTGGGATGATACTTCCCAAAATGGGATTGTTTATTTGGTGTGGTAACTAACCAGTTCTTTAATGAAAGTTAAATATTGGGAAAATAATTGCGGAAATTGCTTTAGTAGAAGTTGAAAGCAATGCGATTCTTTTTTTCCCAAAATGGCATATTAGTAATTTTGTTTGGTAAGCAAATGCATTAAGTTGGGCAAAATGAGATTCAATTTTTAAGTAGGTTTGAAAATTATTGTGTTTTGTGAAGTAGGTTTGAAATTAGTTAAATGGAATTCACATATTTTTATTTTTATTTTTTTTCATTTGACAATAATAAGGGAATTGGACAAGTGTTGATACAATACTTCTCATAAAATCTTTAAATATAAATGGTAAAATTTTATATGAGATGGTCTGTCTTTGTTTTTTTCAAGTTGTATTTCTTTTTCAATTTATAAACAATGTAATTTTATATTGTAACTGATGTATTTTTTTTTCTTTAATGATCAAATACAACAGTAATTGATAAACTTGGCCTTTATTTAATTATATTTAAAATTTATTTTCATAATATGAATTTTGTGAAATTCTTATCAATTAATTTTTGTGAGATACAAGTTCTCACAAGACTATCTCCATCTAAAATGTTTAGCAATAAAGGCTTGTAAGTAGGGGTGACAATTCGTGCGTGTTGGGTCGTTATCGTGTCGACACGATAGTGACACGACCCATTAAGGTCCGACACGAACACGATCTGTTAAGGATATGCTCGACACGAACACGACACGACCCATTTAGCCTCAAACACGAACACGAACACGATATTGACCTGTTAAGAACCCGATCTGATAATACGATATTGACACGAACACGACACATACACGATATTGACCTGTGAAAATTATTAAATTAGGTTGATAAATGAAAAAATAGTAGTAATAATAATAATAAAATAATAAAATATATTATTTATTAATTTCTTAGTGAGTAACACGAACACGAACACGACACGAATACGACACGAAACACGATATATTATCGGATAACACGAACACGACACGAAACACGATACGTTATCGGATAACACGAACACGACACGAACACGACACGAAAATTTCGTGTCCTTATTGGGTCGATACGATAATGACACGAACCCATTAAGGCTCAACACTAACCCATTATTATCGTGCGGGTTCGTGTCGGGTTATCGTGTCGTGTCGAAAATTGTCACCCCTACTTGTAAGCACTGAAGCTCGATAAACAAAATTAATTATTTTTTAATTTTTTTTTGTAAAATTAACCTAATGTAAGTTTTCTTATTTTATTTTTTTTATAAAAAGAATGCATTAAATTTCACTCCATTAGATACTTTTATTTTAGAAATGGTCTCCTGATAGAAGGTTTCACCATTTTTTTTATTGTGAGACGGATCTTAATACATTATTTCAATAAGTTAAATATATCATTTTATTTTTAAAAATTACATTATTTGCAATAAAAAACACATCATTTACAATAAAGAAACACACCATTTCATTAAATTCATCTCACAATAAAAATGATGGGACCGTCTCATCTGAGAATTTGCCTTTATTTTATCTTAGAATTTATGAGTTATTAAACAAAGAAAATCTATTTTAACCGCATGAACAAAGTTTCGATATTTGTTTATTGTGGTTGTTGAATTTAATTATAAAATAGTAGTAATTTATAGTGTGCCGGTTACCAATAAAGTATCGAGTAATTTAATGCGATGTTTAAGCTCCATCAATATCGATCTTATATTTTCAACTGCTAATTACTTTTTCTTTTTTCTCTCCTATATTTTCCTGAAAATACAAAGTACTCCATTTAAATTTTTTAATGATATTCTATTTCTATAATATTTCTTAATGTTGTAGTTTATTGTATACACTATACGGTATGATTATTTCATAAAATAACTTATATTAAAATATAAATATAAGTATGTGTTGTGCACCATTCATTAGTTATTACAAAATAAACAAAATATTTTGAATTTTTAGAGAAAGAGTAATTTCCTTCTTTTTCAAGATGAGTATTATTCTAAAAAAAAAAAATGAGTATTCAATTTGTAAGGGTAAATACGTATTTTCGAAAGCTGACGTGGCGTTAAAGCTATCCGGTGGAATGAAAAAGTAATTGTGGCTTGGCTTCTCCAAACAAGCTGATTTTCAAATTCAAAATTTCAAATTACATAAAGCCCCTTCCTCTTTTGTCTAAACACTTTCAAATCTTCATTACTTTTGTTTTGAATATTCTAAATAAGTTCACTTTTTCTATATTTTTCTCATAATTAGGACCACCACAAATTATGTTCGGTGATGGATAATCTGATAAATTATTATTAAATAATTCAAGGAGGGATGTAGATTTTGTGTTGGTCCCAAATTAGAGATAGTATATGTACAACAGAAATTTTAAGTAAATCTGTATTCTCAAGTCGGTTGTTCAAATACTAGTTTTGGTTTCTAAAAACTGGTTGTTTAGAGATAAGTTTTACTTAGTATTCTGTACTCCTTCTATCCCATTTTAATAATCTTATTTTTCATTTTCATACGACCCAATTTAATAGTCGTGTTTCTGAAAATTGTAAAATTTTCAAACTCAATAATAAAATACTAATTCTACTCAACTCATTTTACACTTACATGTCTTGATTATTGTGCCCAAACTAAATTAGACTATTAAAAAGGACGGAGAGAGTATGATTTTAGGTAACACTTAGAGAGTTGAGTTTTAAATCCAAGCAAATAAGAAATGAAAACACTAAATGCAAAATGATTTATAGAGATTCGGAGCCAAATGTTCGACGTCCTCTCTTCAGACAAAAGTTTGGAATACATGAAGTATTAGTTACAAGGTGTACAACAATTTGTTGTCTAGCTAGTAGAAGCCACCATCTGCCAGCTCCAAGCCCACTCGACTTGTCCTTGGTCGCCTCTACTTCTTCAGATCTGGAGAGATGGCAAACCTTGCTACCTCTAGCTGGTTGTTGAGAATTTGAGCTCTTCACTTGAACGTACATGTTGCGGTGTTAGACGAACGTACATGTTGCGGTGTTAGACAACCGTGATAGTTAGCTACAGAAGATGTAGGGACTCCGAGCTGGTTTCTTACTTGAAAAGTAAGAAGACCTGGAAATAATGTTAGTTGTGAATTTAAAAGTCTCATGTCCAAAGATGGCACACACTAAGCTGGTAAGTCAGTTTGAATGCTTCGAACGCTTTGAGTGTTAAATGATGCAGAGTTTCATTTTTTTGTAAATTCGATAACCTTCTCATCTCAAACTCTTCGACTATTTATAGGCGAAGTCTATAAGGTTTGAGATGTAGCTGTTTACAGACACCAACAAACCATCCAATCAGGATGCCTTCTTTTCTAGAAAATTTAGTGTCTTTTGCTGAAAAAGTAGGTTGACTTGCAACCTGTTGGGGTACGATGATAATCGGCCCACCTAGGGGTCCAAAGTGCGGCCCATTAACAGTTTCGAAGGGAAAAGCAGTTGTTCGGCCCAGACAAAGGCGGCTCATTTAGCTGGCTAGTCCGAAAGAGAAAGCAGTTCAAAGAAAGAAACAGTTCGATTTATCCAGTCCGCAGGTAGCAGTCTGATCAAAATAGTTCGATCTGCAGGAAAGACAATTCGATCAACGGGCAGCTGACCAATAACTGAGAGAATTAATAACGGCAGAGGGATAAGATCGCGGGAACCACAGAAACGGCCAGGAGGGTGCAGCGTAACAGCCGCCACAGACCCGTAGCTCATTAAATACCCACTTGGCGGAAATATAGGAAACCGTAGATAGCCCTGAAATCCCTATAAGTACCCCTTGTAAGTCGATTTTTCGACATCTACGATTATGCATACGAAATTGCACTTTTCATTTCATTGTTCCTTAAAAGTATTGAGAGAATTCCATTCATCAAGGCGATTGGCGAACTGGTTTTTTTGCCGTCGATAATGACCTCATTGTACTTCGCAGTTTGGTTTGATATACAATCTATTATTTATTGTCTTTTTAGCGCTATTTCTGCTACTTTCAATATTATTTGTGTAAAAGTTCCTGTGGCCCCGTATCCGTACAAAAACACCCTCAACAATTTGGCGCCCACCATGGGGCCCCTAGAACGAAAGTTGCACTCACTTTTTTGTAGGAAATGATCGACGACGAATACAACTCCACTGTAATTGAAGTCAACACTAGGAGAACCACTCCACCAATCGGGGCAAGCAGTGGAACCAATCTAGGAGCAGGACGAGGGGCTCTCGCAGGAGCCGGGCGTGGACGCCCGCCAACACCCAGGCGCGGAGGCCCTCAACCCCCAAATTGTGAGAAAATGGTGGATGATCTCCTCCGGACTTTCAACGCGAAGCCGCTCAGCGAATTATCATTCCTTCCGCCCCCACCTTCCAGTATGAGGGACCCGCACGTAGCCCAATTGGTCAGCCAAATCCAGGCCGCAAGGGGTGTTATGGAAAGGATGGGACCGCAAATGGAAGAGATGACGAGGAGGTACGAACTCCTCGATCGCGAGAACCATTGGCTGCAACACCAAGTCAACACGCGTCCAATCATCGAAGAACCAGGGTGTGCCAGCAGGGAGCGGCAGACCACAACCTGAAACATGTAGGTGGAATTTAACCAAACTGACGGGGCCAAAATGGGCGGCCAACCCCACGAACTCCAAATGAGAATCCCCAGGCACAGGCGAATCAGACAACGACCCCCAACCAGATCGACAACCTCACACTCACTCAAATAGAGCGACAATTCGAGCAGCGATTGAGCTACTTTGTGTCTCTAATCACAAGTATTCCCGGACTCCTGCTACCAGAAAGAACAATCCTGAGGGAAAGCTACGTAGAATCCCCGTTCTTCTAGGAAATCGTGGAAGTCAAACTACCGGCGCGGTTCACTCCACCGAGTTTCATGCTCTATGATGGGACCAGCGACCTGGAGAACCATGTGGCAGTATAAAAGCAAAAAATGTTCGCCCTGGCAATCCCGAGCGCACAACAGGAGGCATGTATGTGCAAGAGCTTCGGATCAAGTCTCACCGGCCCTGCGCTTCAGTGGTTCATCAATCTACCTAGAAATTCCATCTCGACATTTGCCGAGCTGCACCAACTGTTCCTGCACCAGTATTCGAGCAGCCAAAGGCTCGATAAACATCCTGCCGACTTATACGCGATGATCCAGAGGCCAAGCGAGCCACTTAGATTGTACTTGTCAAGGTTCAACAAGGAACTGGTGGCTGTATCGAACTGCCCAAACAGTACGGTAGTACGGGCTTTCACCAAGGGCTTGGATGTGGAATCGAATCTTTATCGCAAACTTTCCATCTACCCTTGCCAGACTATGGACGACGCGCTCAACAGAGTGTGGACATTGATCAAACGAGAGGAGGATGATCACACCCATATAGCAGGCTGCCGCAGATCAACAACCTGGGTCCATACGTACCCGAATACACTTTATCAATCGAGTTGGTGGACCTAGTCCACAACGTACTCCGCCAGATGCCCGAAAAGGTGAAGTGGCCACAAAAAATGAAAATGGGCCCTTCCATGTGCGATGTCCAGAAGTTATGTGACTTCCACATTGATCACGGGCACACCGTAGTGGACTGCAGAGCTGTTCGCGTGTGTGAAACACACTAGTGCAAGTGCACACTATCACAAGTAATATAAAACGGAGTATTCTCCGAGTATCGATCAACAGGGAAGGGTTAAAGGTGCACAAACACTCAACTCGATTTAATTGATGGGGAAAAATGATTTGGTTTGTTTAATTAATCTAGGCATGAATTAATAAGGCAATGACAATAAACATAAAAACAGGGGATGACCAAAAACAGGGGAAAATGGGAAAAAATCGGATCGGACAAATTCTTTTTAATCGATGAGAGAAACGACCTAGGCTATGGAATCACTTGCTACATATATTATGCTACAGCATCGCGAACAACACAGAGTAAAGTTGCTGCCAACTATGGTTCTCAACTAGATTTTCCAAAATAGGTGAGATAGCCTTTTCTAAATTAAACTAACATATTCCTATGCCCCAATTCAATTTAGATCCAGCACCATTTACTACTCTCCTAGGCATTTTAGCAAACACAAAACCACATATTCCTATGCATGAAGTGTGTAATATTTGTGGCTTCTACTCTTAATCTCAATTTTTCCAAATCTAAACTAATCATGACCACAAACATTCAAGTTCCCACAAGAGTTGTGATTTTATGAATTAAACCACCAAAACATCCAAAACTCCATTCCATTCACAATGCACAACAATCGGTTCAACTCAAGCAAGCTCATCCATAGCCATGGTCAACTAAATTAGCTCATATTTACAAGGGTGAAAGCTAGAATCATGTCTTGATAGCTGAAATTCATACTTAAAAACAAGAAATTAAAGATAAAGAAGACAAGGAGAAGATTCCCCCTTCGATTAGCTCCAACGAGGAACGATTCCTCAATTCCAAGATGGCCTCTTGTCGGTGGTTGAGCTGCAGCTCAAAATCCTTCGTCAGTCGCGAGTTCTTCCCTTCCCCCGCTGAAATCCCCCAGCTCGATGTGTGTGGCGATGGAATTC
>JAPKLW010001758.1:1928-21449 GCA_026898455.1 Plectranthus barbatus | reverse complement strand
CAGCTCAACATGCTACAACATCTGCTTTCTTTTGCTCCAGCATAGACGTCGAAAACAAAGCAATTTCCTGCACGACAAACTCACTCCAGATCCTCCAAAAACATCGTTATTTACTCCAAAACACGAAATAAACATGAAAGGACTCGAACAACTAAATACAAGACCAAAACAACATTTATTTGGGTAAACATAAACGAAAGACTCTCTAAAATGAACTAAAATAAAAGAGAATATAACTCTTTTTCAAGAGTTATCAAGAGCATTACGGCTGGAGGTGATCAAACTCCTCAAAAAGGGACTAATAACCGAATTTTCGTAAGATAAAGGAAAGCGAACCTAGATCCGCGAGAAGCAGCCCGACCAGCCGCGAAGTAACACAGGATCTGCCCCCAAATCACCTGTACCAATTCGCACCATCAACTACATCACTAACGGCTCAGAAATTAGCGGCGTAAGCCGATTTGCCGCCAAGAAAGCAAGGAGGCTGACCCGCAGAAGGCCATGACATTGATAACTCTCTCATGAGAGTTATATTTATGCCTTTAAATTGATAAATTCGAGTCCTTTGAGTCTTGTTTAGTCCAGTTTAGGTTTAAATAAGCATGTTTATGCATGATTGGTGTTTAGAGTAATAGTTGTTGCAAGTGAACTCTTTTGTGTCTAGTTTAGTGTAAAATAATGCAGGAAAAACATTAAGTATAAATTCCAAAAGAAAGTGAAAATGCCGAGTGAAGATGTTGAATGCATGCTGCAGGATGAAGTTAGCATGGATACCAGAGTAGAGAGAGAAAGTTGGGGATAGAGAAAAAGCAACTCAAATGGGCCACCTATTCACTGCTGACATGGACAACTTAATGCTGAGCTGAGTTGGGGAAATTAAAGCTGCTGACTAAGATGCCACATCACTGAGGGTCATTTATGACAAGTTGCATCTAATTTGGGAAACCTAAAAACCAATTTTTGGAGGAAGAGCCACCTATAAAAAGGGGGGAAACACATTTTTGAGAGGGAGTGTCTGGAGAAGGGAACACAACAGGGGTGTAAGATAGCTGAGGGAGTGGAGTGTGGTGTGTGGAGCTCTCGGGAGAGAAGCTGCCAAATTCGCCTTCAATCTTGGCTAACTTCATTTTATCTTTATTTCTAGTATTTAGATTTTTGTTCTAAAGAGATCTTGAGTTGTAATTGGAAGATTATGTCTCTCTTTCTCATTATAGCTACGAGCTAAACTTGTTGACTTGGTTTGTTAACTTGCTATGCATTGATATTTCTATTTCTGCACTTTAATCGAGCTGGATCTTTGTTTAATCAGGGTGTTTTGACATGTTTATCTTGTTGTGCTTGATCACCATAGCTTAGATATGATTTCTGGATTAAGTCTGGAAAGATTAGTTTCAGGAGAGAGCCTTGATTGAAGCTTGAATCTAGAGCATAGTAATATGTCTAGATCTAGTTTGCTAAATGGAACCCCGAGCTTTGGTTTGGCTGAATATTTGTCTAACTTACATAGGAATATGGTAGTTAAGATGAATAGAGGCACATCAGCTACTTTTGGAAAACTGAGTTGAGATAAATGGGTTAGAGACTGAGATTCATGCTAGGTTAATGTTGCAGCATCTTTAATAGCATAGTACTGTTAGCAACCTGAGTTATTTCTTATTTCCCTATTCTCGAGTTTATTGCATTTACATATGATTTAATTTCCTATTAATTTCATTATCCTGTTGATTACTGATTTAGATCTGAAAACAAATATTGAGTTCATCATTTGCATGTTAATGTGTGCACGATTCTACATATAAGGCATTCCCTGTGGGATTCGACTCTGGAGTACTTCTAGATATTACTTGATGGTGTACACTTACACTAATGTAATTTACACACACCAAGTTTTTGGCGCTGTTGTCGGGGAGTGCCATAGAATCTTGTTGCTATTTTAACTGCAATTATAGTTAATTATCATATTCTAAAAAAACAAAAACAAAAAGTTAATAATATTGAGTTTGTTGCTGATTTTCAGGTGTGCCCTGTGCTTGAACCAAATGAAAACCACCTAAAATTCAGTTGTTTGATCTATAAACTGAAAGAACCTTCAGAAGGAATAGAAGAAGAAAGAGGAAAAAGAGAACTCAAATGGATAATCTAGGAGCTGAAAATGGAGTGCAAAATCTGGAGAATGTACCTGCTATGGTCAATGATAAAGAAAGGGCTAATCTGGTATATGCTAACCCATTGTTTGAGGAGTTGAACCCGAATATCATGCAACCTAAAGTTGAAGCTAATAATTTTAAGTCGAATGCCAAGATCCGGAATGAGATCATATCCTTCAAGCAAGAGGAGGAATTAGTGAGTGAAACTTGGCAACGATTTAAGGATCTGTTAAGGAAATGTCCACACCATGAAATTCCTCACTACATACAGATGACAACTTCTTACAATGGTCTGGATACTTCTTCTCGAATGTCTTTGGATGTTTCGGCCAATGGAGCTTTTCTTTCAAAAACATGCAATGAGGCATTTGAAACTTTGGAAAGAATCTTCAAAAACAATTTTCAAAGGGCAAATACTAGAGCTGCACCAACATGAAATGGAGCAGGGACTTATGAGACTAATATATTGTCAGCACTGAAAGTTTGCCACCCCAACCAAAAGTGGTTAATCAAGTCACATCTCATGCCTCTTGTGTTTATTGTGGTGAGTGCCATTATTTTGAGAGCTTTCCTTGGAATCCTGTTTCGGTGTGCTACATGGGGATTCAGCACCCTAACTCTTCATGGTCAAATCAAGGAGCTACTTCTGCTTTAGCCCAACCCATCATTCAATCAAAGAATACCACCTGGTTTCCAACAGCCACAACACATGAGACAAGATCAAGCTCCAACCCAAAATCAATTTAATTCTTTGGAAGCTTTGCTAAAAGAATTCATTATGAAGAGTGGAGTAAGAAGTCAGAGTCAAGAAGCCTCGATTAGAAATTTGGAGATGCAGGTTGGACAACTTGCCAACAAGTTGAAAAATATACCACAAGGTTCATTACCGAGTGATAATGTCAATTAGAGGGCAGAGAAAGAGCATTCCAATACACTAACACTAAAGAATGACAAGCAAATCGGAAGCCCATCCCCTATTCAATGAGAGAGAGTTGAATCATCTTCAATCTAAAAGGGTGAGAAGTCTTCTGAGAAAGAACTTGAGATTCAGGCAAAAAATGCTACACCCGATGTTGCAGCATGGCCACAGCATCAGACCTCTGCTATTCAGTTCGTTCCCCCATCTCCAACTTTTCCACAAAGATTAAAAATTCAAAGAGATGATGATCAATTTAAGAAACTTTTGGATGCTCTTGCTGAAGAAAGGCTCAAAGGAGTGTGTACTGAGTTGGAGCTAGTTGAGAGCTATTACCTTGAAACTGAGGAGCTGGGAGATTATATAGAGGATCAATTTGCTTGGCTTGAGTCAGAGGGTAGTAAGATACGAGGCTTTCTGAAGTCTGATGTGCTTGAGTTGTCACAAGGGGAATTTCAGATTCCTACACTTTGCACTCAAAAATCAGAATTGGTGTTGAATACCATGTTGCCTCATTTGGAGTTTGATGGATTGGAGGAAAAAGAGAAATTACCTATGAAAAATTCAAAACCCCCTGATGTTTGGTACATGGGTGGTGAGTTTACCCCTCTGAATTCTAAGGTTGAGATATTGTTGATAGAAGGTTGCAATGGTTTTATGGAACAACAACAAGACAACTATACCAGGAAAACAGTTGTGGAATTGAAAGAAGGAAATCGTGGGAGAGAGTTTAAGGCGAAAAGGCAAGGAGTGAATCAACACTTTGGTGGAATTGACAACCAGAAGAAGACTTCCACCAATGGGGCCAAACCATGAGGAAAATGTATTCCGGGTTGTCTTGTGCTTAAGGTTCACCTCTTTAAGACAACCCGAGTTAATTGTTTGTAAATATTTTCTCTAAGTCCTTAATGTTATATTTCTCTTGTTCTATTTTCTGTTAGTTTAAGAGTTAGGTTGCAAGTTTTCAACTTTGTTAAAAAAAACTAAAAAAAAAATTGCTTGTGTGATTTTGTTTGAGAGTAGAGTCTGTGAGGTGCAGTTTTAGCTTGTTTGTGAGCTAAGTTTGGGGGAGATTTTGGTATTTGATATGTTGAGAGTTTGCTGAGAATTGTAGTGCTCCATTATTGTTCTTCTAGTGCTCTTTTCCAGTCCTTAATTTCATGGTGCATTTGTGTTGGTACAAAGAAATGTTGTGGGGCTTAAATCTAACCCCTTGTATTTCACTGATGGTTTTCTTGTCTTGTTTCATTTTCAGCAGGTAAATAAAAACTTCATCATGAGGACAAAGGCACGGGCACTATGAAAATCTGCAGCTCCACCTTCACCCAGTTCTAGGCTTACACTTATTCCAGCAGCTCAACCTCTTCAACCAAAATGCACAACACCCCTGACACTACCCAGCCACAACCTCAAGCAGTTGATAGTTCTCCTCCCTATTCAGGACTTTTGGTTGTTTATGTCCATAGATTTCTCTACTTTTCGATGAGGTTGTCCTTGATTTTACTCTGCCTGGATGTTGTTTTTATGGGTGTTTATATGTGTTTTGTCTTTTGTTATGTTTGGCTTAAGAAGTGGTTCGTGTTATCGCACTGGATCTCATGCTCGATGATGAGATTGTCCCTCGCATTCTTGGCTTGTGGCCATACTCATTTTCAACACAATACTTATCTCAAAATATTTCTAATGCTTTAGCATGTTGAATTCCAAAATGTTCAGTAATCCTCTCTGTTGTAGCATGTGCTCGACATGTTTCGAAAAAAAAGTAAAAAAGAAAAAAAAATTGTTTTGTTCATGATTAAGTTTTTCGAATTGATCATGCTTTCATATGTCTTGCTGAGGATTGTGTGAACTTACCTTTGCATTGGATTCGTGTTCACCTTGAGGCGAAATTTTATGTGATTATTTCCTTTAGATATGTTGAAGGCCATCTTTGTATACAGCCTTGGTCGTGCACCTAAATAACATATTCCTTGATCCTATTTTGTGCCTTATTGCCTGTTTCTTTGCTTTACTCTATATTATTATTACCCAATTATCCGTTCGTTCTAAATAATTTTGTACCCTTATGAGCATTCTTAGGTGCTCTTGCAACATTGAGGACAATGTTGATTTCTAAGTTTGGGGTTGGGGGTGCCCATAAAAAAAAAAAGAAAATATGAGTGTTTATGGCATGTTTTGCCCGAGTAAGGAGAGACGTTGCTACTATATTTGTCCATGTCAGAACATGCCCTTGGAGCAGTCCTGGTTTGGGAGTGCACAGGACCACTCCTTGACGCCGAAGCAAGGTACACGACACTGGAGAAACTCGCGCTGGCTCTGATAACCGCCTCCAGGAAACTAAGACCCAACTTTGAAGCGCACCTTATCAAGGTAATCACTTCTTAACCACTCCGAACTGTATTTTCTAAACCCTGCTTGTCAAGTAGATTGCTGAAGTGGGTGGTGGAAATTGGCGGATACGGGCTTAAGTTCGAACCGAGGATAACAATAAAATCCAAAGCACTTGCAGATTTCTAGCAGAATTCTCGGGCAGCCTCCAGATGGATGCCAAAAAAGAAATAGCGAGCTTGGAACTAGGAGAAACCACCAAAGAGCAATGGATACTTCAAATTAATGGAGCCAACAACATGCATGAAAACGGCGCGGGCATAAAGTTATGGAGTCCATGGGGGGAACAGTTCGAGTGAGCCATCCGGCTCAATTTCGAGGCAACAAATAACGAGATGTTGTACATTAGGGGGTGCAGCTGCAAGAGAACTAGGCGTTCGTCGCCTACAAGTACAAGCTGACACAACTAGTGGTGCTGCAGGTAGACAACCAGTATCAGGTAAAGGAGCCGAGACTATTGAAGTATCACGAACTGGCCCTAGAAATTAGCAGTTAGTTCGAGGACTTCGACATCAGGTACATAGCTAGAGAAGAGAACACCGAGGCCGACACACTTGCAAATTTGGCATCCTCAAAATAGAAAAGACAGATCAGGCCAATCCCTATCACATGGGTCGAAGAACCCATCGTAATGGAAAAAATGAATAAGGTACAAGAAATAGGCCAAGGAAGTTCATGGATTGAGCCAATATTTTGATTCATCAAAGAAGGCATCACTCTAGAAGACAAGGTAGAAGCAGTTCGACTGGCGAGGATGGCCGCAAAATACACCATCCACAATAACTGGCTATATCGGCGATAGATAGGAGGACCCCTCTTCAAGTGCATAACACCAAGCAAAGCACAAGTCATCGTAATGGAAATTCATGAAGGTGACTGCGAAAGTCACCAAGGAGCCCGACCATTAGCGCATAAAGTTATATTGGCAGGGTTCTACTGGCCTACTCTAAGGAGAGATGCGAAGGAATATGTGAGAAGCTGCGAAGCGTGCTAAAGATTTGAAGTTATTGATCACTGCTATTTCTAACAGATTAATTATAGGATAGTGGCCAAATAAATTTATAACTCGAATGTCGAACCCACAGAGAAAAGATATGCAAAATAGTCATATGTACTAAAACATAGTTTCAGATCAATTGTTTGAGTAATTCAGAAATCAAAATTGAATTATTAAACTAGGAAGAGAAAATAAAATATGACTTAAACTAAATAAAGCAAAACACAGATCCTAAGACACAAATCTTATTATGGATAACATGTAAGAACCAATTAAATTAACAGGTGGAATATTGCAATTATGGTATATTTCCTGGGTCGGGCAAACATAACCTAGAATACTAATTAGTGACTATCTCATCTCGGTCTCAAGAACACCAAATTAATCAATCTCATAAGCAAATCAGTTCAATTCCTAAAGTCTAATACATCTCAGCTGGACAACATAGAGTATATCATGCATTCCTAATCTCACTATCAATATACACCTCTCGGTCCTTCTATCAATAGCTAGACATCCAAATAAACCTTCACATCTCGGTGCTTCAATTAATCTAGAATTATAAAATAAACACAGGAATTCTGAACCTAATTAATTAATCCTATACATGCATCAAAATAATATTTGAACCCTAGAACCTGCTAGGAATTTACATAGACATAAATAAAATAAAAAATACAATTAAATTGAAATAAACTTGCATTAAAAATAAAAACAGAAATTCAAAATGCATAAAAATAAACGCTAAAACTCTAACTACAGAAATTGAGGTTGAGAAGGATATATGAACTAATATTCATATAGGGATTGAGGTCCATTGAATAAACTAGTCTAGAGGGGTATTTATAGTGTTTGTTTGGGCTCTACAGGGCTGAATTCTATATAAAATAGGATTACATTTGATGTATATAAATCCACATATCCTATATTGAATATATCTTCTATCTTGGGTTTTCAAGGCTTCCAATTTGATATATCTCTTCAATATTAACCAAATCTCGCCCAATATTCATGAAAATATTCCAGAAATTTGCCAAAAACACCACGTCGGTCGACGTGTATCTGCATTGGTCGACACAGAGTTCCATGTCGATCGATATCTTCTGCATCGACCATTTCTGCACCTTCTCACGGTTTTGGCCATGACTTTTGCTCACGAACTTCGATTGACTCGATTCCAGTTGCATTGGAAAGCTAATTCAAAGAGCTTTCCATTACCAGGCTCCATTAGCTCAAATTTCATGTGTGGAAGAATTCATGACTGTTTATTTGAACATCCACTGCTTTCTATACGGATTTTCGGTGAATTTAACATCTAACCTGCATAAATACACCACTACAACGTAATACCACTCTAACTAGACTCATGCAACAAAAATAAAGAAAATAAACTAAGATGCAATGAAAACTAAAGACAAATCAAACTAGAAATGAGTGAAAATATGAACTCATCAATCCCCCAAACTTGAATATTTGATTGTCCTCAATCAAAAGAAAAGAATAAATCTTAAGTTCATGTAATCGAAGTGTGCAATGCCTCACAAGATTCATCACAATCCAAGTATGAAATCTCCACAAACACAAACAATCCAAATCAAGTTAAAAAATCACTAAACTTTGGAAGAACCTCACAAGGAAAATTGTTTCGCTCATCACTAAAGTGTTTTTGGGTTTAATGTGTATACACTCATCATGCATGATTTACATCTACCATAGGCTTGCAAATATTCTATTTTCTCCACTGCTTAAACGTGTACACAAGACTTAGAATCAAACATGACTTTATTTTTGGTTGTGATGTAGGCTTTTTGTGAAGGGTAGGGAATATATGGTCAAGTGACTAAAAATAAAATATTGAGTTCGCGACTCTCAACATATCAGAATCACTATCTATCATCATCCACCTTTCTCTTCAAATATGACAATTCAAACCAAAACAACTCTTTTTCAATCCTTTTATGCTCTTCATAATAATTTTTCTTTCTTTTTCTTTGTAGAGCTTATTCAGATATTTTTTTTCATAGAGCTTCTTTTCTTTTGTACACCAATTCTAAAAATTTCTAATCCGCTCACATTTATTCCACCTTTATTCACCATCATCTCTCATAGACAAGAGGTAATCAAAACTTTTTCTTAAGCTCATAGACAAGGAAGAAAACTAAAGGCTCAAGGGAGCTGACTAGGGATATAATTTCATAAGGGACAGTGTTTGGAATAAATTGGCTAACAAAGACGACCTAAAATCATTTTCTAGACTTGTGCAAACTATGCAGTCTCAAAAAAAAACGATGCAGGTTCTAGAGATTACACATATGCAAAACTTACATAAAACCAAATATAAAACTCAAAATCCTCACTTAGGTGCAATTTTGTTCTTCCATCGTAAACATCAAATCAAAATCCAATTCATCATGTAAGTGCAAGTTTCAAAATCAAACTCTTCTGGTGGTATTCTACATTCATAAGATAGTTCAATCACAATCCCAATCAATTCAAACTATCTAAAGATCAATCATCAATTGCAAATCACATTCAGAAGAGATAATGTTCGAAAATTCAGCTCAGACAATTTGAAATTTTTTAGTCTAGGCAGAAATTTAACTAAAAACTATTGTGCATAAAATTTTAAATACGAAAAATAGAAGTAAATAAAAGGGAGAAAAGTTTCAAATTCATGTCCTCATCCCCCAAACTTATTCACTCAAAGAGTTTGAGAATTAGACACAAATTTGAAACACGTACCTGGTAGTCAACCTCAGACGTTGACTTTTTTTTATCCTTGTTCTCTCTCCAGCTTCAAGCAATGCAAGTTGTAGCGTCTCTTCTCTCCACATCGATCGAAAAAAATTCATGTTGATCGACGTGGATTCCTCGCATCAAGCATCAGACTAGCTCAACATGTCCTCTTGTCAACAGTGTTGCGTTGACCGATGCGAGCTTGCATTAGTCGACGTGAATTCCAAATTCGACCTCCTCAGACTCGGTCAATTTGAACTCTATCGACTCCTTGTGTCGACCGACACACATGTGGTTTCGATCGACATCGACTCTCGATTTCTTTTACTGCAAAACAAAAACAAAAGCAAAAATAAAATATATATAATATAACTTAATATAAGAATCTTAAAATGAATTAGTAATAGGCGCTTAATCTATCTATTCCCCGACAGCGACGCCAATTCAATCACTGCTATTTCTAACGGATTAATTATTGGATAGTGGCTAAATAAATTTATAACTCGAATGTCGAACCCACATAGAAAAGATATGTGAAATAGTCCTATGTACTAAAACATAGTTTCAGATTACTTGTTTGAGTTATTCAGAAATCAGATTTGAATTATTAAACTAGGCAGAGAAAATAAAATATGACTTAAACTAAATAAAGCAAAACACAGATCCTAGGGCAGAAATTTTATTATGGATAACATGTAAGAACCAATTAAATTAACATGTGGAATACTGCAATTAAGGTATATTTCCTGGGTCGGGCAAACATAACCTAGATTACTAATTAGTGACTATCTCCTCTTGGTCTCAAGAACACCAAATTAATCAATCTCATAAGCAAATCAGTTTAATTCCTTCAGTCTAATACATCTCAGTTGGACAGTATAGAGTATATCATGCATTCCTAATCTCACTATCAATATACACATCTCAGTCCTTCTACCAATAGCTAGACATCTAAATTAACATTCACATCTCGGTGCTTCAATTAATCTAGAATATAAAATAAATACATGAATCATGAACCAAATTAATTAATCCTAGACATGCATCAAAAAATAATATTCGAACCCTAGAACCTGCTAGGAATCTAGCTAGACATAAATAAAATAAAAGACATAATTTAACTGAAATAAACTTGCATTAAAAATAAAAACAGAAATTCAAATGCATAAAAATAAATACTAAAACTCTAACTACAGAAATTGAGGTTGAGAAAGATATATGAACTAATGTTCATATAGGGATTGAGGTCCACTGAATAAACTAGTCTAGAGGGGTATTTATAGTGTTTGTTTGGGCTTTACATGGCTGAATTCTATAAAAGATAGGATTAGATTTGATGTATATCTATATCCAAATATCCTATATTGAATATATCTTCTATCTTGGGTTTTCAAGGTTTTCAATTTGATATATCTCTTCAATCTTGACCAAATCTCGCCCAATATTCGTGAAAATCTTCCAGAAACTTGCCAAAAAACATCTGCGTCGGTCGACGTGTCTTTGAGTCCGTCGATGCGGAGTTCCATGTCGACTGATATCTTCTTTGCCGACCATTTCTGCGCCTCGTCACGATTTTGGCCATAATTTTTGCTCCCAAACTCCAAATGACCCGATTCTATTTCCATTTGAATGCTAATTCAAAGAGCTTTCTACTAACATGCTCTATTAGCTCAAATTCCATGTGTGGAAGAAGTTGTGACTGATTATTTGAACATGCATTGCTTTCTGTACTGATTTTCAGTGAATTTAACCTCAAACGTGCATAAATACACCGCTACAAGCGTAATACCACTCTAACTAGACTCATGCAACAAAAATAAAGAAAGTAAACTAAAATGTAATGAAAAAAAAGACAAATCTAACCAGAAATGAGTGAAAATATGAACTCATCAGTTACTCCGCATAATCATGCGGAAGCCACTCCATGCCACGGTCATAGTCGTGCCCTTCATGACTTGGGGGATGGATATAGTGGGAAAGCTCTCGAAAGGTACCAGACAAAAGGAGGACCTACTTGTGGCGACCGACTACTTCACTCAGTGGGTCGAAGCAGAAGCATTTCGCAACGTTAGAGAACCAGAATTCATCAAATTTTTATATACCCAAATTCTGTGTAGATTTGGGGTGCCAAAGGAAATTAGGACTGACAACAACACGCAATTCATAGGAAGAAGGGTGCAAGAATTCTGCGACCAGTATAATATCAGTTGATATTTTCCACACCAAGATACCCAGATGCGAATGGGCAAGCCGAATCAACCAATAAAACCATGTGCTAACAGAACCAACCCCCGAACAGCAACTGGTAGTTCGCCATTCGCACTCGCCTACGGAGATGAAGTCGTAGTACCAATTGAAGTAAAGGCCAGAAGCTTCCAAGTTGAAGTGTGCGAGAAGGAAGAAAACAATGAGAAACTCTTAAAAAATATTGACTTAATCGATGAGCAAAGGGATCAAGCCTAAACATGGCTCAAAGGAGAATGTGAGTCGAGAAATTCTTTAACAGCTTTGTCTGCAAACTTTCAAAGAAGGTGACTGGGTACTCAAGAAGGTCTTCCAGAACACGAAGAATAAGAGCGATGGGAAGCTCGCACCGAACTGGGAAGGACCTTACAAAATCACGCGAGCAGTAGGCAGTGGAGCCTATCACCTAGAGGACTACGACGGAAGAGAAATCGCGAACAACTGGAATGTCAAACATATGAAGAAGTACTACTTCTAACAACAAGATCGAACTCGTCAATCTCACAGATACACATCTCTCACCCATCTCTCTCTTCCTATTTTACTAATTCACATATTTTGAGCCAGTACTAACTTGAGCGTCGGAGGGGCGATGCTTCGGCATTGCCCAAACCCCTCATACTTATCTTGCAGGTTTGATAAGGCACACGAAAAAGTGCGGACAAGATGAAAACTAACCCTACATGCCAGATAACTTCTAACCCTATCATTCGTTGATCAGATTACAACTCGACAATAAAGCTGCATATGCGCAAAGGAAGACCAATATAAAGCACGAAAGGAAGAATTATTTACAACGATTAGAAAATATGAAGAGCACTTCGTGGGTACAAAAAAAGTAAAGGAGTCCAAATAGAAATTAAATTGTTCAAGTCCCGGAAAAAAATAAAAATTCACAAAAGACAGACTATGGCTAGAAGAGGAGAAGCCCGACGATCAGGAGGCCATCTGCGAATCAGGCTTCAGTCCGTAGTTTGCCTCAATATTAGGCGTAGGGTCGGATGAAGAGTCGGTTGGCTACGAACCGCTACCCTGGACATTCTGCTCAGTCTGAGGCATCTCCTACTGCTGCTGTTGGGGCTGCTTGTTCGCTGACTGCTCCCCAGTCGGACGCTTCTGCGGGCTGAAAAAGACCAACGGCTGCTCGTTGGACTACTCCTCCTGGTTGGAATCTCCCGCCGGGACATCCAAGACACTGAGTTTGAGGTCCGAGGTCCGGAACCATTCGACAATCCTAGCCCGAACCTCGTTCTCCACCTACTCAGCAAGTGTCTGCAAAATCAATAAGCATCACATACTAAATAAGGGATAAAAAGTGAAGGAGAAGGAAATTACGCAAAGAAAAGATAGAAGCAGTGAAGTACCTTGTACATTTCAGCAAAGTGAGGAGAGAGTATCAGAGACCGAAAATCGAGCCCCTCCCATAGCTTCGAGCGCTTGATCTGGTCCTCAAGCCCTTTCAGCTCGGCTGTGCTCTGAGTCCGCAAGCGGGCATCCAGGGATCATAGCCGATCCCCCCTCTTCTAGAGGTCCCTTCCAAAAGTGTCGGTCGTCGCCTGAGCGTATTTTCGTTTGAAGACGTCTGCCTCCTCCCTGCAAGCATTGGCCTCCACCAGCTATCGACCTTGACAACCAAGGAGACAACATTCTCCTCAGCCTCATCCAGCTTCTCCTCGAGCTCCTCGGCTCACTTCTACCCAGCCTCAACCTCCTTTTGGAGTAGGAAAATCTTCTCGGAATACTTGTCCTCGAAGACGATGAGCTCCCGGTGGATCAAGTTGAACTCCACCGCATTCTGCAGAACACGCATGAATCATTAAAAGAAGACATGTGAGAACAACAACAAATGCCAAAGGATTAATACCCACCTCCAGCTGCTGGTGCTTGTAGTGGACTAATCGGTTGAAAATTGAGCCCGATGTATGATCGAGCACTAGAGGGTCCAGCAGCAGTTTCCGAGAGTGGACTAAAAATGAGTCAACCCTCGTGTTTGGAGGGGCGGTTGCCCGCACGAGGGACCTACCCTGGTCCTCCGTGCCCTCTGTTCGGGTGTCCTGCTCTCGAGAGCGGTGGCGACGGCGGTGCTCGAGCCCTCCTATCTCTTTCTCTTTTCCCCTTTCGCCGCCCCGCTGCGACGATGCCTCTGTGCGGGAAGAAGAACGAGAGGACTCCACCTGCTCTCGCTCCTTCAGGGTCTTGAATGGAGGATGAGGTGGAGAAGGCGGAACATGATCGGGCCCAGTCTGGGGCCTCTTCGGGGGATTGACCTCCCGACGTTTGGCCTCCTCCTCATCATGGGCCCTCTTTTTGTATTGGAGGGCCTTGGCGACCTGCTCAGCAGTCACCCTTGAGCGGACCATATCCAAGTGGAGTTCGACGAGTCGACCATCAAGATCGAGGAAGGTGGAGGCTATGACTGCGCAGCCCTGCTAGACTAGTCACCACACACGGTCCCCAACGGACACATTGTAAGCACGGTCCACGCGTGCTTGTTCGGCGGCAGTAAGTACCAGACAACTTCTCCCTGCAAAAAAAAGAGAAATATCAGTAGGAAGTACCAGTTCGAAAATTACCCAAAAAGATTCTTCCACCCACTAATTAGAGTCCGCCGTGTCGGAGGAACTCCGGACGCTCCGGATCGAGCTTTAGGAAAAAGAACTTATTCCACCACCCCAGCGAGTTTGAGGGCGGTTTCTTAATCAGCGTCGACCTCCCAGACGCCCACCTGGTGAAGTAATAATAGTGCATGTCTGTGCACTGGTTCAACCTATACATACTGTGTCATTCCCTCACGGTGGGAAGGCCCAGTCCATGGTCCATCCAGACAAGTAGCACCCCAACCAGATGGCAGTAGTTGTTGGGGGTGAGCTGGAAGGGATAGACATTGAACTTGGCCAGCACCTCGCTGAAAAAGGGGTGTATGGGCAGCCCGACCTCGTTCTCCATCGCCACCGTATAAAATTCTACAAACCCGGTCGGGGGATCGAAGCACTTCCGGCAGGCCTTGGGGATGATATAAATGATGTTGTGATAGGGCACCAAGTCCACCAGGGTCTTCATTGTGTCTTTAGTGACACTCAAAATGGTGCCGAAAACTCGGTGGGTACGCCATTCGTCAGGCAAAACCCAATCACCAGCCACCTCATGCTCCGGGACAACCACATCCACTTTGCGGCCGATACCGCTGGTCTCACCACCCCCATCATCCGATTCAACCCTCACATCATTTCAGAGAGCATCTTCTCATCATCAGACTCGGAGGACGAGGCGACCTCTTCGGTGGGTTCCTCCTTAATGCTTTTCCCTTTGCCGGACGGCCTAGGCCTCTCCGGGCCATGGAGGAGCTGACTCTAGTTAGGCCCAGTGAAGTCCACTACGTTGAGGTCCATCTCAGGAGAAGGAGTGAACGGCGGTGTCAGGCTGAACTCCCCCAAACCGGAGTTCTCGCAATTTTGAGAGTCGGAATCAGAAGAAGACATTCTCAAAAAAGAAAACACCGATATCTCGAAATAAATTAACCTAAAGAAGAGAAAAGAAGAGGGAGGCAAGCCTCGGTTAGCCCACGTCCGTCTCGTACACAGATCAAAAACCCTAGCTCTATTTTCCCAGATCTCCCGGTGAAATAGAAATCAAGAAAAATAATAAGACGAGAAGAAAGAGGGAGAGACTACCTTTCAAAGATAAAGGACGAACGATGGAGGAACTTGAAACGATCACTGGAGAAGGCAACGGATCACTCGCCGAAAATTGCAGGAGGAGAGAGAGAAAGAGAAAGTAAGTGTGCCTTGGAAAAAGTGAGTATCAAATCACAAAAATCGATGGTTATTAACTCACGCCCGTCCAACTGCTCGAAACCACCCCCCAGTTTTTGCGATTATTACACAACTGCCACCTAGTTTGGGCAGCAACTTTCAAAAGCAGTTCAACATGTCGAACTCTTAACGAAAATAGTTCAATCATCCGAGCTACCTAAAACTCTACCGGGGCTATGAGATCTTACCCCAGCAATACGGTACCATTGATGGGTACCCCCGGCACCACGAAGAGGTCGCGAAACGCACCTCACAAAAGACCCCAAAAGACGAGCCAAAACAACTCGCAGGGGCTAACCAGATGGTCAATAACCAAAACAGGACAAAACCCGAACTATCTCTTCACAACGCCGCGATTTTGGGCCCGCAGCCATGGCACTCGTAGCAGCTTCCCAGAGCTGCACGAGTCAAGGGGATTACCCACAGAGGAACTAATCCCCCGAGCTGGGAGGTGCTCATGGGCACCCCAATAATACCAAACTCCTGCCTCCGAGGAGTTCGAAGGGCCTACATCTGGGAGCTTAACCCGCCTATAAAGCGCGGCAGATTGGCATAAGACTATCCAATTATTCGACTCACCAGGCTCCCCAGAGAGCACCCCGCAGAGCCGAAGGGGCTATTGTTGGGGTACGATGATAATCATCCCACCTAGGGGTCCAAAGCGTGGCACATTAACAGTTTTGCAGGGAAAAATAGTTGTTCGGCCAAGACAAAGGCGGCCTAATTAGCCGGCTAGTCCGAAAGAGAAAATAGTTCAAAGAAAGAAGCAGTTTGATTTATTCAGTCCGCAGGTTGCAGTTCGATCTATAGGAAAGGCAGTTCGATCAACAGGCAGCTGACCAATAGCTGAGAGAATAAATAATGGCAGAGGGATAAGATCGCAGGAACCACAGAAACGGCCAGGAGGGTGCAGCGTAACAGCCGCGACAGACCCGGAGCTCATTAAATACCCACTTGGCGAAAATATAGGAAATCGTAGATAGCTCTTAAATTCCTATAAGTACCCCTTGTAAGTTGATTTTTCGACATCTACGATTACACGTACAAAATTGCACTTTTCATTTAATTGTTCCTTAAAAGTATTGAGAGAATTCCATTCATAGAGGAGATTGGCGAACTGGTTTTTCGGCCGTCAACAATGACCTCATTGTACTTTGCAGTCCGGTTTGATATACATTTATATTATTTATTGCCTTTTTAGCGCTATTTCTGCTACTTTCAATATTATTTGTGTAAAAGTTTCCGGGGCCTCGTATCCGTACAAAAACACCCTCAACACAACCTTTATGAAAATGGCTCTGAACTAGTATGAGGAATCTCAACCGGTTGATTCCTTGGACAAACAAGCGTTTAAGGATTCACAGACTTTAAAATCTCATTTTTTAAAATCTGGACTTTAAAAGCATGCGCTAGTTTTCATTTTTCTTGTCTCTGTCTGCGAGTTTGGGATTCATTCTTACTAGTGATGACATGTCAACCTATTTCCTTCAGATGATGCTTCCAAACTTCGTATGATCAACTCCGTTAACTCGATAAATTCCTAACAGGACTTTACAAGTTTTCGGACTAATCTAACATTATAGACATTTATAGCTGGTGGATTATTGACACATCAAAATACAAATAAAGGAAGTAGTATATTGTAATTCCTAAAACTTTGACTATTATTATTTACAAAATATAAGCATATGTAAAAAAGTTCTAAAAAAATGTTATGGAGTCGGACGTGATAAATCCTCGAGTGGTGCTATCCCTGCATGATTTGTAGGTATATATGCATTTGTGGAAATATATGAAAATAGCCATTTTGGCTATTAAAAAATTTTAAGTGATTATTTAAGGTTTTAACTTTATTTGTTTTCAGGTGAATAAATATGAGGAATAGGTATATCATCTCTTTGCATACTTTTCAATAATAAAAATATGTATAATTTTTTTTTTTTTGAAACGATACTTCCTTTGCCATCACTTATAATAAATAAATTTTTATAATATACATGATTTCATTCTGTTTGTGAGTTTGCCAAAGTATCATTTGCAAAAGAAATTCATATCCCCACCCCATGTGTATTGTTGCGTCCTTTCTTCTGCCCATCCCACCTTTTCTTCATTACTTTTTAATTATATACATTCATGAATGCATAATATGTTATACATATTGTCTCCACCCGAGATATAGTAATAAAATTGTCTTATATATAATTAAAATATTATGAATTTGAGATTTCTCAAAAATCTTCGAGTATATGGAGTTTAATAAGATGCATAGTTAAAATCTTAAATAACCATTTTTATATATACATTCAAGTAATAGCCATATTCCTAAATTACCCTACTTTTCACATGTGGTTTATACAATATAAAAAAACTAGTCAAATAATGTATAAAAATCCTACAAATTTGTGAATTTATCAGTATTCATGTTTTTAGATAAAAGGAGATCGGACATTTTTTTTTTTCAATTTTGTGATATGTATTTATTATTTTTTAACATATTATAATAAATGTTGTTAGTTTTTTAAATTAATTTGAATGACTTTTATAGTGTCATTATCTTATAAAACCATTATTATTATATAATTTTAATTCAATTATTGATATAAATATAATTAATTAATTAATTAAATTGTTCATTGCAAAAGAAAAAAATTAAAAAACAAAATTAGATAAAAATAACAAGTCGCAAATGGCAACTGTGTAATTTATTACTTCTTTTGCTTATTTTTTATTATTAATTTCACTATTTTTTTTTAAAATCAAAAACCACTCATATACAATCGAATAGGGGTGGAATGAAATCACAGACTATTTTTGTAAGTCACAATTTTAATTTTATATATTTTAATTTATTTTTAAAACTCTCAGCCACGAGAAAAAATAAATGCAAAACCTACTTCATTTATTTTTCTAAATCTATTTTTACAAATGTAATACTAGTTAAAGTGAAATTTATGTTCAGTGCAATTTGTTAAATGTATTTTTTAGCAATTATTTTCAGCAATAACGTGAACATGATTGGTAAAATTATAAACCATATAAATAACAGGGACATTTGTGTCCATTTATTTTGATTTAACCAATTTTTTTTTTGAATGAATACATAATAGTGGCTATTTAAGATTTTTTTGATAGCCAAAATGACTATTTTCATATATTCCCACAAACAAATAAGGGCAAAAATGTAGGGTTTTTATTTTAGTTTCACTTTCTTGATTTCTAGATGTTGTCATCATATTATTACTTATAAATAGCTATTATACAATAAGAAACTTTGATTGAGCTTTAGAAATAAAATACTAGTGGGATGAATGTTGTAATTTCATATAAATAAATTGAACTAAATCACTAATATATAATGCAGAAATGTGTTCTCAATTTGGAACGCAAGTGATTTAAGTATTTTGTGTAGGCCATGGGTTCGAATTATTGGGAACATATGGGTGAAGTGGTGTTTAAATTAATGTATTTTATTTTAAATATTTATTGTAGAAATGTAAATAAAATTTAAGTAATGGACATCTGGGGCTTGGGCCGCCATGTTGGACTTCATTATTTGTCGTACATTATTTAGCCCATTACTAATAATAATGATCTTAATTTATAGCCCAAATACAATATTCCTTCTTCCCCGAAAAAAAAAAAAAAAAATAGATTATTTTATTATTTACTATTTATACTGTTAAATGTATAAATAGATGTTTGATCCAAAAACAAATGTCTACCCGAAATAGGAATTAATCAAACTTTTACATTGATGGGATCAATACTTGAAATAAAATGTATTATTATTAAAAAAGCACGATATATTTTGAACACAATATAAATAGCGAAAAGTATAAATTATGAAGAAGCATTAACTTGAACCATTAATCAACGCTAACTTAATTTTTAGTATCCAATACACTCTTTTTATATGCAAAATAATATGTCTGTATGAAAAAAAAATAATGTATAAGAATTATAAACTTATCATTCTAGTAATTTTGACTGTTAGATATTACTCCCTCCGTCCCGGCTGAATTGTCCCGGGTTGACCGGGCACAATAACCAAGGAGTGTGAGTGTAAAGTAAGTTGAGTGGAATTAATATTTTATTGTTGAGTGTAAAAAAGTTACCTTTTTAAGTAATGAGACAATTGAGGTGGGACGGACGAAAAAGGAAACTGGGACAATTGAGGTGGGACAGAGGGAGTATTCTAGATTAGTTCATACCTTTTGTATCAATCATTAGTTCTTGTTAAGATATATTAGAGTATATCTTTGTATATCTTGAAGATCTTGT
>JAPKLW010001757.1:132905-154718 GCA_026898455.1 Plectranthus barbatus | reverse complement strand
TTTTCCTAGGTTTGCGACTAGAATATCTAGGGCTACAACTCTTGTATCTGCTCTTCTATTTAAGCAGCAACTTCGACTGCTTACAAAATATATCACATATGAAAATACACTCTTGAGTTTTATCATGGTACCAGAGCAGTACTCGTATCCTTAAACCAAGCTTCCGCACGCTTAACCCATGGCCGCCAAGGATGGCGACAAGATTGGCGTCATGAACGACGTCATGTCACCTTACTACATAAGTCCATCAGATAATCCGAGCCACGTCTACGTAACAGACGTGCTCAATGATGGGAACTACGGAGATTGGCTTGAAGAGATGGGAAATTGTTTACTTGCGAAGAACAAATATGGGTTTGTTGATGGCTCAATACCAATGCCAGACGATAGACGTCCTACTCTGGAAACGGTGCAATGCGATGGTGAAAGGCTGGCTGATTATCGCGATGGACAAGGAAATCAGAAACAGCGTGAAACACACCAAGACGGCAGCCAAAATCTGGAAAGATCTTGGAGAAAGATTTGGGAAGGAGAGCGCTCCCAAAGCGTACGAACTTAAGAGGACGCTCACCCTCACTCGATAAGACAAACTATCTGTCTCGGCGTATTACACGAAACTAAAGGCAATATGGGACGAGATAGACGCGGTATCCACCACTCCGAAATGCACGTGTGGGTTGTGCACTTGCAACATGGCTAAACTTGTGAAGGAGAAGGTCGAAAGGGAACGCATCTACGAATTTTTTATGGGACTGGAAGACACCTTTAACACCATAAGGAGCCAAATTCTGAGCATGGTGCCTCTGCCGAGTCTTGGCATTGCGTATCATCTCATCGCGGAGGATGAAAGACAATGTTTTATCACCACTTCCAGAAACCCTACGGTCGATGGTGCAGCTTTCCAGGTTCAGAGACATACCGGAGTCACAGTTCAACGAGAAGGAGGGAGAGATAGGGCGCCACCGTAGTGTGGAAACTGCGAAAAATTGTGGCACACTATCGAAACTTGCTATGAGATAGTCGGATACCCAGATAGTAGGAAAGCGAAAGGAAAGAAAGATACAACAAAGTACATGAAGAAGCTGCCGCAACCACACAGAGTCGCACATGTTGAAGATGCGACGAACCAAGAGATAAATGTCGCACAAAACCTCACCATGGAGCAACTGAGTCAGATCAGGGACTTCCTGAATCATGAAGGATCTGGAGGAACGTCCAAGCCATCGGTTAACATGGCGGGTGAGTGTACAATTATTTCGTCTTGGATTATTGACACAGGGGCCACTGAGCACATTTGTTGTGAAGAGTCATTGTTTGTTAAGTTAAACAGGAGTTTACATAGCACACTTGTAAAGGTACCGAATGGGGAATGCGCAAAAGTAATTGGTATTGGAGACATTTAGTTACCGAGCGGATTCAGATTGCAGCGAGTTCTTTGCGTACCTAGCTTCCAATGCAACTTGATATTGGCAAGCAGACTTGCTAAGGATTTGAACTGCCGGCTAACATTTTATGACAATCACTGTGTTGTACAGGACTTAGTATCCAAGAGCCGGATTGGAGTGGCTAGGCAGCAAGGAGGGCTTTATCACTTGGAGCCGGTCGATAATGCTCGATGTGCTTTCGGTGTTACCATTGACGGAGAGACATGGCATAGGCGACTGGGACACGCCTCGAAGGTGAAGCTCCAAGGAATTAGTGAGATGTCCGATGCAGTTTGTGATTCTTGTATTCGAGCCAAGCAAACTAGGTTACCATTTCCTTCCAGTACAATAAAAACTAGTGATTGTTTTGAGTTTATTCATTGTGACATTTGGGGTAGTTATAAAACTCCGTCTCTTTTCGGTGCATATTATTTTCTCACTATAGTCGATGGTTTCAGTAGAGGGTTGTGGATTTACCTCATGAAATTCAAATCAGAAGTAGGGAAGTACATTAGATTATTTTGCAACATGGTGAAGACACAATTTGGAAGAGATGTTAAACGACTTAGAACAGACAACGGCGGAGAGTTTCAATCAACAGAGATGATGAGTTATCACTTAGAAAAGGGAATTATTCTAGAGACTTCATGTATGTATACACCGCAACAAAACGGAGTAGTAGAACGAAGGCACATATATATTCTCAAAATCGCTAGGGCATTGAGGTTCCAAGCAGACCTACCCGTCGACTTTTGGGGAGAATGTGTGTTGACAGCAACCTATCTTATAAATCGGCTACCCTAAAAAATTCTGCAAGGGAAGACACCATACGAAGTTCTCTTTGGAAAGCCACCAGAGTATAATCATCTTAGAGTGTTTGGGTGTTTGGTCTACAGCAAGAACATGGACAGAGTACACGACAAGCTGGTAGAAAAAAGTAGGGCTTGCATATTCATTGGATACCCCTTTGGGCAAAAGGGATATAAGGTTTTTGATATGAAGAGTAAGAAGGTATTCGTTTCGCGGGATGTGAAATTTGTGGAAAATATTTTTCCCCATGCAGGTTGCGAAGGAAATGCAGGCATGGGATACATGAACACACCCATTCAACATGAATATGATAATGTCGTATATGAGACTCAACCAGTCGTTGGGGGAAGAAACTGGAGATGCTCGTGAGAACAATGCCGCGAATGACAACAGTGCTGATTCAAGGAATGTTCGTGTAAGCGAGAGAGTTAGGCGAATACCGGCTCGGCTGCAGGACTATGAGCTAGATTTGCCGGGGGTTTTGCCAAACAGTCGTGCAGCTGGTACAGACGATGAACCCTCGACTGCCCATCCAATTGCAAACTATGTAAGCTATAGCAGATTCTCAGCAGCTCACAAGTGCTACCTTGCAGCTTTAGATGCGAAGGTAGAACCCACTTGTTTCACCCAAGCAGCAAAACAACAAGAATGGAGGGAAGCCATGAGAAGAGAAATTGATGCGCTCGAGTCAAACAATACATGGGAAATAGTCGATCTTCCAGAAGGAAAGAATGCAGTCGACTCGAAGTGGGTATACAAGATAAAATACAAGCCAACTGGAGAAATAGAAATATACAAAGCGCGGCTCGTGGCGAAAGGATTTACACAGGTACCGGGGGTTGATTTCCATGAAACCTTCGCACCTGTGGCCAAGCTAGTTACGATGCAATGTCTTCTCGCCATCGGGGTTAAAAGGAACTGGATAATCCACCAACTAGATGTTAACAACGCCTTCTTACATGGCGATCTACACGAGGATGTCTACATGAAGATTCCTCAGAGATATGCAAAAGAAAATGATGGTCGAGTTTGCAAACTGCGGAAATCCTTATATGGACTACGGCAGGCGTCGCAAAATTGGTACCAAAAGTTCACTGGAACTTTTTTGAGCGTCGGGTTCCAACAATCGAACGCCGATCACTCTATGTTCACATTTCGAAAGGATCACGCGTTCGTTGCTGCGCTTATTTAGGTGGACGATGTCATTATTGCTGGGAATGATGAAAGGAAAATACAAGAAGTCTAGAGTGTGCTGGATCACGAATTTAGCATCAAAGATTTGGGACCTCTGAAATATTTCCTTGGTACAGAAGTTGCACGATCGGACAGCGGCATGGTGCTCACACAACGGAAATACTCACTGGACATTCTGCGAGATAGCGGCATGGAAGGTTGTCGACCAAGTTGTACACCGATGGAACAAAATATGAAGTTAGATGATAATGACGACAGCCCCTTGGTGGATGTGCAGGCTTATCGGCGATTAATTGGAAGATTATTGTATCTAACAGTCACAAGGCCTGACATACAGTACGTGACAAATGTTCTCAGCCAATTCCTATCTAAGCCGCGACAAGTCCACCATGATGCCGCGTTACGAGTTGTTCGTTACATCAAAGGAACGGCGAGACAAGGAATTCTTTTAACAACTAATGAGGACCTTGAACTCATAGCGTTTTGTGATGCCGATTGGGGAGGATGCACCATGACTCGTAGATCACGCAGCGGATATGTAATTCAACTTGGGGGTGCACCCGTTTCATGGCGAACTAAGAAACAGACAGTCGTCTCCCGATCTTCGGCAGAGGCAGAATACCGCGCCATAGCCAGTACAGTTAGCGAGATTCTCTGGCTGCGTTGGCTACGCAATGATTTTGGGGTTCAGCAACTCGGACCTACGAAGGTGTACTGTGATAATCAGGCCGCAAGGCACATAGCTCGGAACCCGGTTTTCCACGAGCGAACAAAACACGCTGAGATGGACTGCTATTTTGTACGTGAACTCGTTGAGACCAGAGAAATCGAACCATGCGAGATCAACACCACTGAACAAGTCGCCAACATGTTCACCAAAGCGCTCGGCTCTGATCAGCTCAAATATCTTGGTTGCAAGTTGGGGGTTCTCGATCTTCACCTGCCAACTTGAGGGGGGGTGTTGCGATTTGGAGAATACAACCGAGTTTATCTCAACCATGCACGTCGAGTTTATCTCAACCATACATATCTCATATCTTTACATGCACTCGTAGATACTGTATAGATTTGTGTATCTTATTTTTCCTAGGTTTGCGACTAGAATATCTAGGGCTACAATCCTTGTATCTGCTCTTCTATTTAAGCAGCAACTTCGACTGCTTACAAAATATATCACATATGAAAATACACTCTTGAGTTTTATCATCTAGCGAATGGTTTCGTCCCTGGCTTTGTGCTTTACATATGATCGATCATCGATGCCTTAGCTGTTGATGATGTATGTAAAGCGCGAAGCTATACAAATGTTATTGTAATTATGAATATGATATTTTGTTAGAATAATGCATATTGCTAGCTAGTTTTTTGTTTTTATTTTTATTTTTTTTTTCGTTTTTTGGGACCGACTCAATCAGAGGCGGATCCACCTTATGAAATGGGGGTACACTTGTACCCCCAAAATTTTTATTTAATATTATTTAATATATATTTTTATTATAATTTTTATATTTTTTACATATTATTTATAAATATCTTCATATAATGCACTCCCAATTTATTTTGTTCATATATTGTATTCCAAAATTTAAATTTCTAGATTCGCCTCTGGACTCAATATTGACGTAGAGAGCACTGCACCATTTATTCTTTTTCCAATGAGAATATGATTGTGAAATTTTCCAATAATATAATATAGAAAGACTAGGAAAGCAAGTCAACTTAATATAATACTCATATAGTAACAATAATTAATTTAGTAGCGACAAGTTTCTTTTCTTCTTCCTTTCCCGATTTTTTCTTTTTAAAATTGAGAAAATCCTTTTTGTGTAGTACTCCCTTTATGGTTTATCCCACTATGTTAATATCGTTTTCTTTCTTTTTTTTGTCTGTCTCATTATATTAGTTAAATTTTTTAAAAATGAAAATTTTTTACACATAAATAAAATATTAATTTCACTATAATCACAAACATCGGTTATCGTACCCAGTCAATATGTGACTAATTGACCGGGACGAACGGAGTAGTAAAAAAGATATTTTTTTTAGATTATATTATATTCAAAAATATGATTGAGTTTATTTCAAAATTTCATATATAAGTTGTTATAACTAAGTATCGACAAAGTGTTTGTAAATGTGCACAAAGACTCCTCACAAAGTGTAAGTGAATAAATTATCTTACCGGTATCCATAATGTCAAGATTTGAAATATTATGATCATATTTAGGGTGATATTTAAATTAATACAATCTATGTATTTAACTACTTTATCTATGTACAATATATTATAAATCTAAATTTCAATAAAAATATTTGAATGGAGTAAAATTTAAATGCATTCACAGAAAAAAAAATAATAATAATGGAATTTTAATATGGCAGTTGGCAAATATATTCATTTCCTAAATTGTGGGCCCCACTTATGACATTTCCTACTTTTTTTCCAGGCATCAACTATGTTTATAATCAATCACTCGAAAAAGCTCCGAGAAGTGGAGAACACCCAGAGTGGAGAGAGAGAGAGATATGGGGGTGGAGGAGGTGTGGAACTTTGTGGTGGAAAAATTGAAGGAAGCTCTGATGGCGGTGGAGAACTGGTGCGGCGAGGCGTTCGGTTGGCTCGATAATGTGTTCCCGCCTGAAACAAGGGGCGACACGATCAACCACTGGTTCCACGTAGCGCTGCCGTGGATAATCGGCGCAGTGGTAGTGATGGCGGTGATCTGCTTCCTCCGGTGCTGCTGCAAATGCTGCTGTGGCGGCGGGAGATGGTTGAGGATGATGAAAGCCCCTGGGCGGAACTGCAGGATGCCTAGGGATGTGTTTGAGGCCAACCCCGGAGGTTATTTTCGTAATCTTCGATCTCACCCGGGAGATCAGCTTTGTTGAATCCTTATTTGCTTGTGGTCTACCTATGTATGCTTGTACTTTCTGTTTGCACTCTCCCACTCCGAGAGTTGTATTTTCCGGCTTGCTTGGTGGTACAGTGCGCTTCCGGACTTGTACCTTGTGCTTTTCATGAATCATGATTCATGAGTCATGACTGTGTGGGTTGCCCTATTTTCTTTCTTTTTTGTTTGTTGATATCAATGTTTTTTTTTTTTTGAGCAAAATCGATTTTTTGCTTTATATAATATAATAATAATAACTGTAAATAAATGTCACCTAGATTTGAAGGGCAAAACTTTATTGAAATTAGAGGTGGAAATTCGTGTGGATCGGATCTTTATCGTGTCAATCCGTTATCGATCCGATCCGTTAAGGTCAAATCCGTATCTGATCCGTTAAGAAAAATCAAATTCCGTAGTTGTATCCGATCCGTTAAGCTCAAATTCGTATCCGCACTTCGATCCGTATCTGTTAAGGATCCAATAAGTATCCAATCCGAATGATCCGTTATGTATCCGATCCGATAAAGATCCGATAAGAATCCAAATCGGATTGATTCAATAAGAATCTGTTTCAATAAACACAATTATAATCCAATAAAAATTTGATAAGATAATACAAAATATTCATATTTGATTGTTCAAATAATGTGTTTGATAAATAAATAAAATTGCAACTTCATTTGAAACTAAAATCCTCAATCAAATATCCGAAAATACATATATAATTTTTAAATTCCAATTCTAGTGGTCAAACATGTTCATTTCTAAATATTGATCAATCTTTCACCTTAGTCGTCAATACTCCACTTACAATCTTGTGGGAGAAAATATTAATTAAAACTTTAAGATTTATAACAAATAAAATAAATTATAATAAATACTTTTAATATATAATGGTAAAATTGAAAGAGTTGAGACAATGAATGAAAATCTACAATACTTTCATCAACATTAAAATTTAAGATCTCACATTTTAGTTAATTCATTGATACAACTTAATTGAAAACTTGAAGTTGCGAAAAAAAGAAAGTTATTAAATTTTGATAGTAGAAAATATAAATATTAAAAAATATAATTAATACATAAATAAATACATTTTTTTGGTGGTGAATTAATAAAATGGGACACGAACAATGAAGAACCAAGAGATTTGAGTTTTTTAAAGAACTTTAAATCTATATTAATATATCAAATCAATTAATTAATTATTATATTTAAAAAATAAATAATTTTTATTAATTTATTAACGGATATCCGTATCCGATCCGTTTAATGAATTATCCAATCCGATCCGTATCCAATCCGAATTCGATCCGAAATTTTTGTGTCCTTATCGTGTCGATCCGATAAGGATCCATATCCAATAAGCCTCAATCCGTATCCGTTATTATCGTGCGGATTCGTGTCGGATTATCGGATCAGATCAAAAACTGCCACCCCTAATTGAAATGATAATAATACTCAATTAACTAATTAACACGCATTATGGTTGCTATTAGCATGATGTGCAGATTAACTAAAGCTCGAGGTTAAAAAAAATTAGCATAAAAACAGCGGCAACCTTCAACGTTCGACCGCCCCAGTTATCTCTTGTGAAATTTAGTATAAAAATAAGAAGGTTTTGAGCCCTTAAAATGGAGGATTGGTTCCTAAAGAGAATTAAGGCAAGTGATAAGCATTCCCAATGGCATGATTCTGAAAAATAAGAAGGTTTTGAGCCCTTAAAATGGTCCACAGCAGTGCAACAGAAGATCACTCCACTTCTGCATCTTTGATCATTGATGAGAAAGAGTTGAATTGGAAGTCGGAAGAATACTCGCTATAAAAAAAAGAGAGCTCCAACTACAATCACAAAAAATATATTTCAGTGTTTCAAGTTCTTGGACCGGTAGAAAATTTAAAAATGAAACCAATTTCGCGTTGGAGATGATAAGGGCTAACCTTTTCTTTTGGAATTTATAATCTTTCTCATTTAATTATTATAGCAGTTTGTGAAGTAATAAGCATTGTGTAAGAAGGGAAACAATTAAACTACACCTTCAGAGAAGTCACATAATTAAATAAAATATCTCAAATCATACTTTGGTTAAGTAAACTCTACTTGTCAGCATTTTGGTTATGGCGAAACTATATCAAAATTAAAAGTTAAAATATAATCTTTCATTCTACATAGTTATATATATAAGCCGGCAGTGAAAAAATATATCATAAGCCATGAGCCAATAACAATTAAAAAGCAGAAAATCATAATAACGACTGTTTATCGCCTTCACATCATTCATATCCTTAAATTTCAGCTCAGATTCCCTGCAATTTTATAGAAAACTAATAACAATCAAACTGAGTTGTTTATTATTGATCAAAGCAATGATCACCCTCTTCTTCATCCTCTGCCACTGCTTAATCCTCGCAGTTTGTTTGAGATTAATCCACAAACTATGGTGGAAGCCCATTTGTATTCAGAAAAACCTTCGATCACAGGGGATCAAAGGGCCCTCATACAAATTCATGTATGGAAACACTAAAGAAATCCTCAAAATGAAGAAAGAAGCAATCTGCTGCAGCTATGAGCTGTGCCAGCACGATATTTTACCAAGAGTTCTTCCTCATTTGGATGCATGGATGAACTTATACGGTAACGAATTCAAACGATCATAGATGGTTTTGCAGAAAGATAAGTATGGTTCTTGAATTTTAATCATTGCCTGAAACAGGAAAGAATTTCGTGATGTGGATTGGTGATCAGCCTCAAGTAGTTGTTAGGGAGCCCGAGCTGGTTAAGGAGATTCTGGCAAATAAGGAAGGAGTTTACAAGAAAATCAAGCCTGTTGGTTATGTTAAGAGACTTCTGGGTGATGGGCTTGTTGTAACAGAAGGTCAAAAGTGGGTGAAGTTAAGGAAACTTGCTAACCATGCCTTTCATGGAGAGTGCTTGAAGGTGCATTCTTTTCTTACACCTCTATGGTTTCTTATATTTCTTGTTACATTCGACAGTTAAGAATGTTGTTAGATGTATATTATATTGTTAGGACATGATTCCTGCAATGGTTGAGAGTGTGGAGACGATGTTGAAGAGATGGGAAAGCCATGTGGGGCAAGTAATAGAGATGAGCAAAGAGTTCAAGATCTTGACCTCGGAGGTGATCTCAAGAACAGCATTTGGGAGCAGCTTCGTGCAACGGAAGAACATATTCGAAATGCTGACGAAGTTGGGCGTTCTGATCACTCGAAATGCTTTAAAGATTAGGTTTTTTGGCCTCAAGTAATGTATTCTTGATCTTTTTTGATATTCTCAATCTTGTTTCTTGCTTCTTCTGAGAAACTGATGGATGATGCTGTAGGAGGATTTGGAGGCTGAAGGAAGAGATGGAGGCCGACCGTGTTGAGCAATCACTGCGTGATTCGATTCTGTCGTTAGTCAGGAAAAGAGAAGATATGGTTAGGACAACGGGATCAAACAGCTTTGGTAATGATTATCTTGGAGCCCTGATGAAGGTTAATCATGATCTTGATCCGACGGTTAGGATTTCTATAGATGACATAATAGATGAATGCAAGGTGTTCTACATTGCTGGACATGAAACATCTAGCAGCCTGTTGTCCTGGACTGCTCTGCTGCTGTCCATCCATGCCGATTGGCAAGAAACCAACTGCAGAAGGCCTTTCTAAGCTCAAAATTGTATGTAAATGTAAACTAAACACTATAATATAATACATCATGATTTTGCAAGTCTGTTTTTTGATAATCTTCTATGTTTGATGCTGCAGATGAGCATGCTTTTGAACGAGGCGTTGAGACTGTACAGCCCGGTGCTTGCTCTTACCCGAAAACTGGGCCGCGAAACAAGATTAGGAAACTACAAACTCCCAGCAAATGTTGAGGTGAATGTGCCTCCATTAGCACTTCATAGAAATCCTGAAATCTGGGGATCGAGAAGATGCTCATTTATTTAGGCCGGAGAGGTTTGCTGGTGGAGTGGCCAAGGCCGCGAATGGGATCTCCTCGGTCTTCCTCCCTTTCGGTGCTGGACCACGAGCTTGCGTGGGGTTGAATTTTGCAGCCAATGAGGCTAAGATAGCCCTCTGCATGATCCTGCAGCGTTACAAGCTCACTCTCTCAAAGAATTATGTTCATGCACCTTTCCATCTTCTTACAGTCAATCCTCAACATGGAATTCAGATCAATCTCACTGAAAATGAGACTACTTCTATGGGACGGACGGAGGAAGTAAAAGATTCCAAACGTAACTATACCGAAACTAACACAATAGAAAACTTTGGAAAAATCTTGCATTGTTAAGCTACAAATATAATGAGATGAGTTGTTTGTGATTTACTTGAGATTCGATTTGATAAAAATTGATTCGATCACTTATGGTTAATCCCGTTAATTAAATAAAACAAATTTAAATTTAGTAATATTCTATTATTAAACGAATGAACAATTTTGTTAAATAAATTATTTTAAAAACATATAAAATTTATATGTGTATACTTTTAACTAATAATAAATTTTTCATTAGCATTATTAGTTATAAGAAAATAATAAATTTGAGTAAATATAATTTTTTAGTAATTAATTTATTTTATAAGAGAACAATGAATCTTTAAAATAATTCTAATCTTAAAAAACTTGTTTAAACTCAACTTAAGATCGATTAAATTCATTAGCTTTAAAATAATCAATAAAAAAACTTGACTCGATAATAAACAAAATAAATTTGGGTACAATAATTCTCAATTTAACTCGGTTCGATAACACCACTACACATAACAAAACGCTGACTTAGCAAAGTCATCAAGGCAAATAACAGCATATGTAGTAACTAGTGATTGCATTTGAATGATGAGCAGAGAGCAGGACTTCAGTTCTGTACAAGGATTTTAAGCTAAGACAACCATTGATGTCAGCTCCAAGATTCATAAACATAGATTTATAGATCCTAGAAAATGTACGGAATATAGAGGGGAAACACCAAGAATGAGTTTCAAGAGTAGGACCTAACCAAGCCAAAATTGCAAAATGATCTTGATTTGAACAGGCCACCAAACAGGAACCTGGTGGGAGATTCTTGGTTGGATTTTTCAGAGCTGCCCTTCACCTGCAGGATGGTCTGCCCTATAGTTTGTCTGATGGAGTCTATGATCTTCGGATCCACCGGATCACCCGATGAATCTCTAACATAGAATGTGTTCAGAGCTTTGCCTGCCCTTGTGCTCACTTCTGCTCGGGTTACTGTCAGGCTGTTCTCCTGGAATATTCTAGTAACATCGGACAGCAGCCCGACTCTATCCGTGGTGCACAGCTCTAGCTTCAGCCTCTGACAATGGCAAACCATGTCATGCAAGAAAACAACCTAGTACAGACAATAAGATGCAGCAACGCCATGATTCTGCAAGTTTGACAAATTTTAGTACTTACTTCAGAAACTCGTCTCAGAATGGCAGCTTCGAGGCATTGAATCACCCTCTGTCTCTCAGCATCAGAATTCACCGGGGATCCATCAATATGCCTAATGCAGTATTCCTGCATATGCAAATTTGACACCATTTTTCAGACCAAATCATACAATCATGTCATCTACATTTCGAAGAACCTCGTATACCTGATGAGCTTCCGGCCCCCCAGCATCGACGTTTCCATGGAAAACCACATACTGCATATCTGTCAAAGTGCAGACTATGTCAAACAGCAGCTTCGGCCTATCCTTGCACCGGATTGTGACCAAAGAGTAGTCTCTGTCGTGCCAATTCACCACATTCACAGTAGGCCTATCCTTCTCATCGGATGAATCCTCACCCATCCGCTCATAATCTCTATCATCAAACATCATTTGGTGCAGCCATCTCTCGGTGTGAGTCGCCCCGTGGGAGACTGCAGTCTTAGCTTCCCTGGTTTTGTTGCTGCCCTTGAGCACATTGCAGAGGAGGCGCTTAACCAGGGACAGCTTCTCTGGGTCAAGAATCGCGCCACCGGTTTCTTCGCCGGTTACTTGCATAACAGATGCAGCTCGGGTGTTGTGAGTCCACACCTCAGCATTCACCACACTGCACTTTTGGTTTGTGAGAACTGCACTCACTTCTGAGAGTAGTCCAGGTCGATCACTACCGATTAACTCAATGGATGTGTGGTCCATCCCCGATTTCACCCCGACCGATCTTCTCATAGAATATGCAAAGCAAGAATCTGGACCGAGTGACTGGATGTGGAATCAAGAAATCAATCTGGACTGCTCATAAATGGTGAAGATAAAAGTTGTCAAAATTGTTACAAACACAGCTCACCTTATGAATGTAATCAAGAATCCCCTCATCTGTCACTTTGTTTCCATCATTACCAGTCACATTGAACACTACAGAAAGAAAGTGGGAACATCAACATTTTGATCCCATCTCAAAGAGGGAGAAAATGTGCAGTAAAACTGAGAAGGGCAAAATCTGTTTACCATCCACCATCAGAGCAAATGTAAGCTTTGGTTATCATCAAATTTAGATCGGTGAGGACTTGCACAACTTCAAGAAGAATCCCTTGTTTGTTAGCACTGTCCACCTACAGAAGGTCTATCAGAGTAGCCAGCAAAAACATCAAACTCTACGAGTCAAGAATGAACATAGATAAAACAGATCAAATCACATGCCTGAATCACAGTGGCGGTCTTGCAAGATTCATTATCGATCACCACTCTGGCAATAGTCAATTCAGGGAGTGAAAAGTGTGAAGAAACAGAACAAGATTGAATCAAAAACAGAAGCGAATCCAAGTCCCAGAGAGGCAATATACCTAGGAGGGTTCATTCTCCTAATGAGCTTCTCGTATTCATCATCCATGTCGTCTGAATAACTGACTGAAGCCTCGGTATGTACAAGAAATGCAAGTTCAGACAAAACCAAGATTTGATTCTTTTTTCCCCTTCCAATAAAGAAGCAGAGAATTTGAAAGAACACAGAATCACCACCACCAATCACAAAGAAGATGCTAAACCAATAGAGTTGAGCTAAAAAGAATACTTAAAACAAGAAAATCATTAGATTTGGGAGGGACTAGAAATCTAGAACAGCCCTTATAAAAAAAAAAGAAAAAAAAGGAAAGAACACAAGTGGGCTGGCTGCCCTCTTCCACCGTATGTGGGGTGTGGCCCGGTGGGGCTCTCCCAACACACACAAACACACAATACCAAAAAGAAACCCACACAGTAGAAGGTGTGAGACACAAGCACGAATATCATAGCAAATTACAGGCTGGAAACAACAAAAACTTATACAGAAAGTTGACACACACACATAATACGGAAAGTACACATATTAACAACCAAATCCCAAACAGTTCCTAGAAACCAGAAAATATATGTACAGTGAGAAAGAGGAAGGGAGAAATGTGAAAATACAGAAGTTAGCCATGGACCAAAAATAAGAAAAACAAAACACATAAATAGAAAGACAAGAAAAAAATATATATATATCAGAACTTCAAAAGATTTCACATACCCATGAAAGCTCTCGAGTAATCCTTGACTGGGTTGGCCGATACAATCCTTGGGGTTCTCGATACAACGCAATTCAGACACGAGCTACAGTGGGAGAGGGTGAAAAAGAAAGTCTTGAACGCATAAATACAGTTCCCTTTTTTGTAACACTCAAACACGCACAAAAAAAAAAAAAAACAGAGTGTGAACCAAATTTGACGGAGCTTGGTTTCTTCGAGCGAGAAATAACACACTTGCAGCAGCCACTCTCTGTAGAATATGTGTGGGGGCAGTTGTGCTGTGTGTGTATATATATAGCAGGCTAGGTCGACTTGCCTTTCCATTTTCAGTCTATTAGTATAATAGTATTTATTTCTCTATAATAATAATAAAATAATAATAATAATAAATAAAAGATTTTCACAACAACCTAGGGATGTTTGGGGCAAAGAAATATTTCATGTAATAACAATTGCAATAATTTAGTTGATTTTTTTTTATTAAATTCATCATTTGAGATATAGAAAATAAATTTACATACATTAAAATCTAGTGAAATTATATACTTGTATAAATGGTTAACTTTCACTCACTTGTTCAAAATCGACTTATAAATTATTCAAATAATATCAATCAACTAATTTAGGTTCTCACAATAACTAAATATTTTATTAGAAAATTTAAAGAATCAACAAAGATCGATCAATTCAGAATTATTCATAGTTATTTATATTACTTTAATTGAGTAATACTTTTAACAATGTACAATAATTTATTTCTTTTAATTAATGCGAAATATTTACTAAGAATTGTGGATTTTTTTAACTTGAGGTGGGTTAAAAAGATTTGGAAAGCACGTGACAAGCAGTTGGAAACTCCACGGTTTAAGGAGAGAGACAAAGAAAAGAGAATTGAAAAACTTGGGTTAGATTTGTAACGGTTTTAACCATGTCAATTCAATTTCTGCACTGTAAGAATAATTAATCAGGCTATTTACAGCGCAGCTACTTATGAATTCCCTTACGACAGGTATATTCATTATTACAAATATTTTTGTACTATTATTATTCTCGATACAAACAAAAACTACCAACCCTAAACAATTAAAAAAACAAATAATATTATCGGTAAATAGTTTTTAAATAGAATTAAAAGAAATCTAAATGTTGTATACACATGGATCGCAATTTAATTCGAATCTGCATAATAGTAAATATTTACCTATTATTGCAAAATGGAACAAATTAACTCAATATCTACTAACACATTATGCCAAAACTACTCTACACATTCGATGAGAATTGAATTTAAAATTTATTATTGAATAACACCCAATTCCGAAAATAATTTTTCTTTATTAAACATTGTATCCACATCAATATAATGATTGATAGCATTAAGTATTGAAAATCAACTACCATTTTCTTGAAGAAGAGTCCATAATAAAAAGTCATAACTTCAAGGATGATAAAATACAAGAATATTGGCTTCCATAATTTCTCGCTTCGCAATAACTTCAAGGATGATAAAAGTCATAACTATCAGCACACAGACATCAGCTCAAGACAATGTCTGAACTTGACTGATGGAATCGATTTTGTCAGGCCATCTATAGCATTTTCTGAAGTATGAACTTTCTCCAGTTTTATCCATCCCTTTTCAACTATTTCCCTCACAAAGTGAAACCTGACATCAATGTGTTTCGATCTGCTGTGAAATACTGGATGCTTTGCCAAGTGCAATGCACTTTGGCTATCACAAAATATGGTAACAGACTTCTGCTGAATACCAAGTTCATTAACAATCCCTCTCAACCAGATAGCTTCCTTTATGGCTTCAGTTATAGCCATAAACTCAGCCTCAGTTGTGGACAAAGCTACAACTGACTGCAGATTTGACTTCCATGTCACAGCAACCCCAAATAAAATGAACACAAAACCAGTTTGAGATCTTCAAGTATCTATGCTCGATGCATAGTCTGAATCAACATAACCATAAAGAGCTTCTGAACTTTCATAATTCTCTTTCTCAAACTTCAAACCAAACTGAATTGTACCTCTGAGATATCTGAGTATACCTGAAAGTGCACTCCAATGATCTCTGCCCGGATTTGCCATATATCTGCTGGTAACACTCACAACATAGCATACATCAGGTCTAGTACATATCATTATGCTGTCTATTATGCTAACATAAGGAACTATCTCCATAAACTCCCTGTCTTCTTCACTCTTGGGCTGCATTTCTTGACTCAGCCTTGAGTCCAAACTCAATGGGATTGCTAATGGCCTGCACTTCTCCATTCTAAACTGCTTCAGAACTTTGGACAGATAATTGAATTGCAACAGCTTCAGTTTCCCAGAATTTCTGTCTCTTAAGATATCCATACCAAATATTCTAGAAGCCTCCCCTAAGTCCTTCATATCAAACTCCATAGCAAGATCAAGTTTTACTTGTCTGATATCTGACATATGCTTCTGTTGGTCCCCGATTAGAGTAGTTATAATGCAGCGGAAAGTTTAAAGGTCCTTGCAATTATCTTGCTGAGGTTCTAACTCTGCAAGGATTTAGAAAAATATATTTTAAGCTCAAATAGTTCTTAGTTCGATTGTTGTTTATACTTCAGCACTTGATGTGCTAAGTTTCAATTCAAAAATAAGCAATAAAACAGTAATAACAATAAGAACACAAGGATTATAGTAGTTCAGACAAATGTCCTACGTCCACTCTACAGTCTGCTGACTGGAATTCACTAAGATTTGATACAAAGGGTTGAACTTGATCTCTAGTTGTAGGCAGCGCCTCCGTCTGGCCACAGTGCACCTTAAGGTAGTTCCTCCGTTATCAACCTTCTCAGCAACTCTTGGAGTGAGGATGCACCTCGCAGCCTCCTAGAATGCTGGACTAAGAAGTTTTACAGTTCCTCCTTGAACTTATCCTTTTTTTTGGCTAGTGCCCGTAATAGTCAACCTTACAGAAGTAAGATGATAGATGAGTTCTTTCTAGAATTGAAAGAACTCCAAAATAACTCAAGAAGTAAACTTCTAATATCTCGTGATTAATACCATGGATAGCTTCTGCGAAGTTACAAAACTTGAATGTTCGGTAGAGAATTCGGCAGAATTTGTGCTTGTTCGTGCGTATTCGTCGATGTCTTTGTTTTCTACAAATCCTCCAATATTTATAGAAAAAGATTCAAGACTTTGAATCTTTTGTTCGTTAGAGACAATTGGTTAACCACCAATCTCTTTTCTTCATTTCTCTGAGCAGCAACAGAGACGTTTCAAGTCTCCTTGCGGTGGTTTGTCCTTTTTTTGACACGCAGGCATAGTGTCAGAACGGATCTTCTAGTGATCCTAGGAATCCTTCTGACTTTTGATAAGTAAACCTTCGAATTCAGGAGATTCCTTAAACTCCTGAGGTTGTTCGACTTTTGATTTGATTTGCCATCTGTCGACGTTTCCTAGACTCTGGGAATTTTGCTCTCGGAACATTCTGCTTAATCCGTTAGGATTTGCTGAGATCTCAGCAACCTTGCTGAGATCTAGCATGTTGAATCTTCAGAGTCTGCTAGACTTGTCTGTTGTGTTCTTCTAGCAATCTTGAGACTTGCTGAGTGCCCTCAGCATTCTTCATGTATTCCTCGGTATTTGCTGAGTCTTCATTGCTTTTCTAGCCACTTCAACAATCCTCAATTCTTTTGAGCGCTTTGCTAGCTCCTTCAGCAACTGATAGCAAATAATTCCTATCTCTATTACAACCCAATCAAAAGTATTCTATACAGGACTTTTACAATTTCAGCACATTGCTGAGTTGCTAGAGACTAAGCTAACCTAGCTTTGATGCACCAAAACACATATACAAGATATAAGATCAAATGGTACAATATTCCCAACAATTTCCCCCTTTTAGGTGCGATCGAAGCCCTACAACTATCTTGCTGGTCATGGGAATGAAGACTTTTGAGTTTACAAAAAAAATGTCTAGCAATCTAACTCAGTATGTCGACCCCCTTAGACTCAGAATTGTTCTAAGAAATTTCCCCCTCAAAATAAGAAGGGTATTGCTCGATAATTGATTTAAAACATAAGTGAATGGTGCTGGAATTTCAGCAGCAAATAAGAATATAGCAACATTCACACAAGATCAGAGTAATACGAGTACGAACAATAACACACACTCAGCAGTCCAAATGCAATTTTCTAATTACACAAAGAGTGTAAATTCAGCTAAGCAAATAAAATCAGAATTGGACAATGAGATGTTGTCGTCAATCTGGTCATTGAAAATTTTTAGCAGGAAGTACAAGAAAACTAACACCCACAAAAATTGCAGAGGACCAAAGATAGAAAGAATTTACTTTTTGGTAGCACAAGAATCCGAATCAGCATTCTTCGAACTTGGAGAGCCAGTGGTTTTGGTGAGATTGCTGATTGATGTAGCAGTAAACTTCATGAACTTATTCACCAGGGCATCTCTCTTTTCCCTTTCAATTCGCTCCCTGTTGGTCCCGATTTATCAGGGTATAACTTGGCAGCGAAAAATGTGTTAGTTCGTTTCTTGCACTCTGCTGGTTACTCAGCTGACTGGGACCTTGTCAGCTGGTAAGTCAACTGGCACTATGAGTACTCAGCTGACTGGCGACTGGCTGGTCAGCTGGTAGCTCAAGACTTAGAATATTTTAAGCCTAGTTTGCACAGTTATCAGTTTTCAGATATACACCAGCACTTGGGTGCTGGGTTTCAAATACAAATTTAAATACTGAAAGCAGATAAAGGCAAAGGATTTTTATAGTGGTTCGATCAACTGATCTACGTCCACTCTCCAGTCGACTCACTGGAAATTCACTAAAAAGCAATCAGGTACAAAGAGTCCTACGATCTATCTCCAGCTGGTAGATGCCTCGTCTACCAGTCCACTGGATCAACCGCTCCCGGTCCTTGTCCTTCTTCAGCTCTCGTCAGATGGATGGAGTGCGAGCACGTCACTTTGATCTCCTCCTCTGACTGGTTGGGTGTTGAGTTCTCCCAAGAACGTAAATCCTCTACGGCAAACTGCCCGTAATAACTCAAGAGCTGGCTGGCTCTAGAGCTGCTATGTTCTTCCTCAGAAAGAGAAAGAACACCAAGCGAGGTCTGTAACTTACAAGCTGGAAGCTTGAAGTCTCGTGTTTGAATAAATCAACACACGGATAGCCTTTAGAGAGGCCTCGAAAGTTGTATGCTTTTACTTGCTTGAGCGTAATAAATTTCAGTCTTTCGGTAGGTGAAGAGTTGGCCAAGAACATTGAATGTTGATGGATCCCAGGTATTTATAGCCGAGGGATCCCATTCAAATATTCTAGCCGTTTGGACACATCCGGAATGGGTCTCTGTCCTCGGATGTACTTCAGACGGCGGCAGGTAGGAATTTCAGGAAAACGCCATACCTGTGTCTGCTTTTTCTGACACAGACCTCTATGTGTCAGAACGGCATTATTTCGTCAGTACGAGGAATCGCAACTGGTGTCTTGAACTGATAGACTTTAAGGATATCCTTCCTTAAAGTCTTACTTTGTCAGTATATTCCTCAGACGAATCTTCTTTTTGTCTCTAAGACTCTGGGAGAACGAATCTTCAATTCTGCTGGTAACCTCCGACTGGTAGAACATACTGGTGATCTTGTGCTGGCAGTCTCTGCTGGTGACTTTCCTTAGCACAATCAAGGTCTACCAATTTGTCTGGATGTTAACCCTTGGAATCTCCCATGACTGGTGGCTTCACCGCTGGTGAATAGTGTCAGCCAGAACACATATTCTGCTGGTAGGATTTGTCAGCCTCCTGCTGGTGAAATCCTTCCAACTGGTGAACAGTAGCCAGTCATTAGCTCTTGACTCCACGCTGATGAACAGTGTCAGCATGGGTCTGTCAGTCGTCTGCTGGTGAAATCCTTCACCAGGTAAGAGATTCTCATGCTGATGAACAGTGTCAGCATGAGTCTTGATCAGCTACGACTTACAACTCAAAAGACCTAAACAGGACTTTACATTTGAGACTAGAGCTATTCTAGAGACAGACTGACGCTGGTTGGACTTAGGATTTGATGCACCAAAACTATGATCTAGACAACAAAATCACATCATTTCTATGAGTGCTACTGAGGGAAAGGAAACTTAGCCAGATTTCCCAACACTCCCTCTCTTCTTTCTTCCTCATTTCTTCTATGTCTTCCTCTTCCTGTTGTCTCCTCAAATCTTCCTCCTGCTTCCTGTGAGCTTCCAGGCATATACGTCTCTCTTCTTCTTCTTCCTTATGCCTTTCAGCTTCTTCAGCAATTCTTCTTTCTTCCCCCTCTTTGATCGCATCAAAAAGATCAGCAGAGAAAGATGTGAAGTCTTCTTTCTTTGATGAGCGCAACTCTTCCTTAGCTTTTTCCAATTTAGCATCCAATGCAGCATCAATGTAGGCCTGAACATCCCTCTGAAAAGTGCTTGAGCTCACGGGCTCAAGATTTAGGATCGGGGAAGATTCAGTAGACACACGACAACATGGCTAGAGGAAGGAGGTAGATTCTCAGCAGATATCTCCATGGGTTGAGGCTTCTCAGCAGGTTTCTCAGCAGGTATTTCATCCTCAATCACCATATCATCAATTTCTTCAATGTTGGGTATAGGAGATACCGGCTCTGGTTCATAGATGATTATGCTTTTCGGGGATAATCGCCACAACATTCAGAATCTCAGCATGATACTCTTCCAGTTTCCTCTCTTCTTCTGCTTTCTTTCGTTCTTCGTCCTTCTTAGCCAACCGGGTTAGCAACTCAGCAGTTGCAGCAGCCTACTTCCTCGTTGTAGGAGACCTTAGCACAATCCCAGAGGTAGAAAGCGCAGCAATCGGGGCATAGTCAGATGGGGGTAAAGACCTGTAGCCCTTAGCAGCTCGGTGCTCCTTGATCTTTTTTATTCTCTCCAGTACCTGCTTCTCAGTATACTGCCTCTTAGATGTCTGATCCATCTAGTCATCGGCCCAATCTTCCTCTCGCCTCCAATTATTCAAACCCAAACGAGCCATCAAGATAGAGCGATCTTCATAGTTCAACTGGTGGGTGGCAAAATTAAATCTCCTCCATCTTAGGAATTCCTTCTTGAGAAAAGTAAGCTCTGCAGACTCTCCTTCAAACTCTGCAGCATATGTGGTTGGGAATTCCTCGGATAGCTGGGCTAGAATATGGAAATGTCGTTCGCCTAAGGGTTCAAGTCAGCATTCTCTTCATCACCCACTGTCACTGCTGGACACCATTGAGCAATCCTCTCAGCTCGAAATTGACGGTGTGGTAGTCCAGCAAGTGGTACACGTAAGATATCTTCAATCAAAACTGACTTTCCTTTCTCTTTCCCATCAGCAACCACCACTGATTCTTCAGCAACCTCTGATTCCGCAGACATCTCGACGTCCTCCCCATCATGATCACTTGGAATAGTATCCAAGGATATACCAGACTCTTCGGGGGAGGAAGGAGCAGCACGTTTCTGCCATAAGAAATCAATCGTCTCCTTTAGAAGTGTCGATGAATCCACAGTTGTAGCCCATCCAGGGACTTTAGATGGATCAAGTCCTAGGGCTCGGAGATACTTCTCATTCGTCACCCTCAATGTCTCCTTGATTTCTTTTGCTAGTTGTTCCGGGGTGGTCGCCCGTTGTTGTGATTTAGCAACAATCCCCAGTGATTTCCCTGTGCTTGCTAGAGTAGCCTGCAAGTCTTCATACAACACAGTTCCAAGAGTGTTAGAGTAAATGCATTTAAGAAAGTATTGATCATACTCTTCATCAGATTTGAACTGAGATTCGTCAGCATTCTTGGCAATGTCAGACTTATCAGCTTCCATCTTCTTAAGGTCAGCATCATCAGCAACACTGTCACCACCTTGCACGATAGCTTGCTTACTACCAATCATTTTAGCTTCAGCATTTTTACCAGCATTATCTCCTCCTTGCGCGATAGGCTGTTTGATCACTGTAATTTCTACAGATTAATTATAGAAATAGTGGCAAA
>JAPKLW010001757.1:93711-112905 GCA_026898455.1 Plectranthus barbatus | reverse complement strand
AAATGTCTTCGGCTGAGCTGATTTGACCTTCAAGACGATTTTTCTGTATTCGTCGCTTCATATTCCAAGATATGAATCATCATGACTTTTCACTTTAAAATTCCAACTTGTCATAAGTGATAAGTAATGATTCTTTTCTATATAAAGAGCCTTCTTGTGATGAATCTTTAACAACACAAGTGCCCTGATTCGCATACATCTTCATAGCTTCTTTTCAAGTCCTCCCTCCCTCAAAAATATGGATTCTCCAGGACAGTCCTTAGAAGTACGCCGTAACCTGATTCTTCACGAGTCTGGTTTGTATTCACTGTGTGACGATGATTATGTTGTGGCTAAAATGGTCATGACAAAGCTTAATCGGAGCGGATTGGCTAAATTTGTCACAGCCACCCCACGGCTTTTTCATGACGCTATTCTGCGAGATTTTATCAAAGACTGCTCTATTGAGGAAGGAGTCATCTATGGTTCCTTCCACGGCAAGCTCGTCTGTTGGTCTCCTGACTTCTTCTCTTGATGTCTTGGCTTTCCCAGGGGTCCAGTGTCAGTGATGGACTATCGTTCGGCGGAAGCGGCCCCTGAGTGGTTGTCGTGGCAGAAATGGCGTCGTTCCTCCCAGTTCGAATTTTCTCCTTCTGCTTTATCGTATGGTCTGCAGACTCCATATTGGGTGATATTTCATATCGCCCATAGCATGCTGTTGGGAGAAAGTCTCGATGATCTCTCCTTCTCAAGAGAGACATGGCAGGCCATGATGGCCATTGATGATGAAGCTGTAGTTGACTGGGCGAGCTACATCTTTGACAGCGTTCGAGATTGTGTCCAACTTTTCCCTTCGGTGCCTCTGCTGAATGGAATGCAACTCAGCTGGCTACTGGAGCAGAGCTTTCCTCGGATAGCAGAAGGCCGATCTAACCTTCTGGACATAGACTTCTTCCCGTTCAAGCCTCGTTCCCCCTAAAACAAGAATCATGTTGTTGTTTTTCTTTTGTTCAACTCCTATTTGTAAAGACGACTTTCAATGAATGGAATGATATAATTTTTGAAATATGCATATCTTTTAAGAATATGATCTCCATTCCGACGTTTGCTGAAAGATCAACCATCGTCTGCTTAGCATCCTTTATCCTGGCAATTCTTGTTATGACAAACTTTCCTTAGCAAACGAATTCAGTATCCAGAATACGTAAATAATGTCTTCATGAAATCCAAAAAATCCAGAAAGAATAAGAATAGCATCTCATTCATCCATAGTCTCATCTAATTCCATGAGACCTAATTTAATGCATAACTCCTTGAATCTGGATTCTGCTAGAGGCTTCGTGAATATATCTGTTATCTGATCTTCAGTGCATATATAACGAACATCAATATCCTTCTTCTCGTGATGATCTCGAATAAAGTGGTGACGGATATCAATATGCTTGGTCCTCGAATGATAAACCGGATTCTTAGTGATGCACATAGCACTGTTGTTGTCACAATAAATCGGCACACATTCGGGAGAAATCCCATAATCTTGCAACTGTTGCCTTATCCATAAGATCTGTGAACAATAACTAGCAGCAGCCACATATTCTGCTTCTGTAGTAGATGTAGCAACAGAGTGCTGTTTCTTGCTAAACCAGCTAATAAGCTTATGTCCAAGAAATTGACAAGTACCGCTCGTACTTTTCCTGTCAATTTTGCATCCTCCAAAGTCTGAGTCCGAGTATCCACTTAGTGCAAGACTGTCTGCTCTAGGATACCAAATTCCCAGACCCTCTGTGCATTTCAAATATCTCACGATCCTCTTAGCAGTGTCAAGATACGTCTTCTTAGGATTTGCTTGATATCTAGCACATAATCCGACGGCATAAGATATATCAGGTCTGCTGGCGGTGAGATATAGCAGTGAACCTATAATTCCTCTGTAAAGAGTAGGATTCACATCATCTCCTTCCTTCTCAAGTGCAGCTATACAAGTCGTACTTATCAGAATCCTTAGACTCTTTGTCTTCTCTGGATAATATTTCGCAATCAGATCGCGAGCATACTTCTTTTGGTGAATAAAAATTCCTTCATTCGATTGCTGGACTTGCAAAACGAGAAAATATGACATCTTCCCCATCATGCTCATCTGGAAATTGCTGGTCATGAGCTTGGAAAATTTATCACACAATTCTTGATTCTTCGATCCGAAGATAATATCATCGACGTATATCTGCACCAGCAAAATACTTTCTCCATCTTCAATGCGGAAGAGAGTTTGATCAATCCTTCCTTTCTTAAAGCCATTGGTTAGCAGGAACTTAGACAGAGTTCCATACCATGCTCGTGGTACTTGCTTTAAGCCATATAATGATTTCCTGAGCCTGTAAACTTGATTACCCTGCTCGAATCCTGGGGGTTGCTCAACGTAGACTTCCTCTTTGAGTTCACCATTTAGGAAGGCACTCTTCACGTCTATTTGCATCACATCAAATTCATGATGAGCTGCATACGCGAGGAATAAGCGAATTGCCTCCAGCCTTGCTACTGGAGCAAACGTCTCATCATAATCTATTCCTTCGTATTGTCTATAGCCCTTGGCTACTAGACGTGCCTTATTTCTGACTACCAGACCTGACTCGTCCTTCTTGTTCTTGAATACCCACTTAGTGCCTATGACACTTTGGTGAGCAGGTCTGTCTACTAATTCCCACACGTTATTTCGTGTGAATTCAGCAAGCTCCTCATGCATAGCATTTACCCAATCCGGATCTAGCAAAGCTTTCTCGACCTTTTTGGGTTCTTCATTAGAGATGTAGCAAGCTAACATGGCATTCCCTTGTCTCATCAGGATGGGATCATTAACGTCTCCTAGAACATCTTCAAGAGGATGGGCACGTAACCATGTTGGTCTGACTGGTCTGTCAACATTTCCTTCCCCTGCGTGATCATCATCTGGTACAATGTTCTCCGCAGCATCTTCTGGGTGCTCAGCATCTGGATTGATAGCATCATGTATATCAGCAAATAGAATTTCTGCTACTGGATTATCAGGAACGGGAGCCTCTTCAGCAGGTCCTTCAGCAGCTGGAATCTCAGCAGCGCCTCTGCCAAGACCTTCATCCGCAGCTATTCCTTCCCCATTTGGAGTAGATGGTGATACCTCCTCCTCTTCGTCATCAAGTACCTCAAGGATGTCTGGTCCATCGTTGAGATGAGTAGGTGTGGCCTCAGCATGATCATTAGCATCACTGGCCTGGTCAGCAGTCTGGTCTCCTGCTGAGTGCGTCTGGTTTGGATTGCAGTCATTCATAGACTTAGTCGGATCAATACGTATGTTTTCGAAAGAATTTAAAAAGGTTTGATCATTGACATCATTAGTCTCATGATTGCTATCCTCTTTTCCTTTGATTGCTCTGCGCACTAAAGTAGATTCATCAAAAATAACATTGCATGTTATTTCCACAATACCGGTAGTCTTATTTAATACTCTATAACCTTTGTGGGTGGGGTGTCCATATCCAAGAAGTACACCCTCATCTGACTTAGGTGAAAAAGTATTAAGTTTTGATTTTCCGTTATTGTGAATATAACACGTAGAGCCGAATGCACGGAGATGAGTTATAGAGGGCTTACGACCGTTGTACACTTCGTAAGGAGTCTTGTTAAATCTGCTAGTGATAGCACTCCTATTCTGTGTATAACAAGTCGTCATCACTGCTTCACCCCAATACTTAGCAGGTAACTTGGAATCTGCTAGCATCGAACGAACGACTTCCTTCAGCGTCCGATTCCTTCTTTCAGCTAGTCCATTCTGCTGAGGAGTTCTGGCAGTGGATCTTTCATGTGCGATGCCAGCTTCAGCACAAAAATCCATGAGCACTCCATTGCAGAATTCTGTTCCATTGTCAAAGCGAATCCTTTCCACAGTGACTTCTTTGCTATTCTGCTCCTTGAGGATTAACTCTGGTAGGATGAGCTTCACCTCATCCTTGGTCTTTAACAGACGTACCCATGAATACCTGGAAAAATCATCCACCACCACAAGTGTATATAATCGTTTACTTACAGTGGGTGGGTTGACGGGACCGAAGAGATCCATATGAAGTAGTTCTAGAATCCTTTGAGATGTCCCCTTCTCAGGATTTGTCTTGAAAGACGATCTGGACTGCTTTCCTTGTTGACATGCTTTGCATATGCCTTCTTTGCGAAGTGTCTCATTGGGCAGACCTACAACAAGCTTATTTTTGGCAAGATAATTAATAGTTTTGAAGTTTAAATGATTAAACCTCTTATGCCACAACCATGTTGTCTCTTCTTTATTTAAGGCTAGGAAGCAGGAATGTTGTTGACCACTCTGCCAATCAACAATATATAGGCCACCCATGCGGATGCCTCTGAGCATCACTTCCCCTGTAACAGCATCAGCAATAGAACAACCAGTATTGACAAAGGATACGATGTACCCGTTCTCGCATAGTTGACTTATGCTGAGTAAGTTGTGCTTTAGGTTGGAGACGAGTGCTACATTGATCATCCTCAAACCATTGCGTTCAATGCACCCTCTTCCAACAACTTCTCCTTCACTGTTGTCTCCGAATTTGACCTTAGGACCGTTGTAATGTCTTCTTATATCTAAGAATAGACCTTTATTCCCTGTAATGTGCGCTGAGCAACTGCTATCCAGGACCCATTCGTTTAATGTTGTCATAACCCTCGGGTCCTGTTCCTGCAAGTAAATCAGGTTGATTTAGGTACCCGTTTAGCGTCGGGTCCTGCAGGATTAGCGTGGAGCATAGTTCCTTTCGGAACCCACATCTTAGTGATTTTCAAGATTGTCTTCTTGATATCACTTTCGACCACTTTCTTGACCTTTGGTTTAGCATTTTTATCATTACTATTCCTGAATGAATTGATATACTTAGCCTTCCTTGCCCTTTGAAATGGAAATAGGTTGGGCTCAGGCCTTGCATAGGTGTTTCTCCTATGCAGCATATTCAGCTGATAGATGGGTCTTACAGCATTGTATTGAGCATGCCTTCTCTAGTGAAAATTAGGATTTACTGTCCTTGCGTTGAAACCAGAACGCTCAGTACTCCTTGGGTTTGCTGGATAAGGCTTAGCAGATGCTCTCGGATTCCTCTGCTGAGGTCTGTCAAATACATGCTTGTTATTCGTCTTTTGGTTTATCTGCTGAGGCTTAGCAGAATTGCGTACAACATTTATCCTTGGGTTCCTCTGCTGAGGTCCATTAGATGAAGGCTTAGCAGATCCAGAGTTTTGCCTCTGCTGAGATCCAGCAGACGAATAATTAGCCGTCTTTGGTGTAGACCTCTGCTGAGGTCCAATAGACGCATTTTGCTGAGGTTTAGTCTTCTGCTTAGCGATTGGCTTAGCATATGAAGTTTCAGTAGAAATTACTCCTTTACCCTTTTCAGCAGAGTTATATCCAGCAGATACAAACAGAATTGGATTCTGTTTGGAGGCATTATCATAGGGCTTTGACATCCTTTTTAAGGGTTCGCATCCAAGCCCAGACTTATCATTGTGATGTCTCTGATGGCTTACAAGGGCATTGAGAGCAGCCTTGTTGGATGCGTACATGCAAATGCAGTCCTCATTAGGAGTACTCTTTAAAGCACGATTCTCTTTTTCTAAAGTTTGAAATCTTTCTGATAAATGAGAGAAATCTGCTTTTAGTTTCAAGAGTTCCTCACTTTCTAACCTCAGTCTTTCGACTTCCTCGGTCAAAGATTGAATATTTTGTTGAAGTGAGGTGTTTTCACCTATGATCGCATTTTTGATTTCGTACATTTTTGAAAATTCAACTGACAGCTTTGTCAAATAATCTTCCTCAGAATCTAAGAATGATTCTTCCGATTCATCCATGATAGGAATGCTAAAAGAGGTTGTAGGTAATACCTCTTTTTCTTCAGCTGCTAGGGCTGATTCATTACTCTCATCAGCATCTATGTCCGCATCGGCAAACTGATCTTCAACAATGTTTGCCATCAACACGAACAAGTCTTCCTCATTGTCTGCTTCTTCTGAGGAGCAGAAGTATTCCTCATCATTTTCCAGAATTTCAGAAGCCGCTGTCCTTGTTAGCAGCGCCCGAGTGACTGCTTTGACGGCACGTCGTTCAAATTTTTGTTTCAGGCGCTCTCTTTCTTCTTTGCTGACTTTCGGACATTCATGCTTTAGATGTTTTGGTGAACCACATTCAAAGCACGTTCTGGGCTTTCGCTCTGCTGAGCGGTTAGATGATGATGATTGATGGATTTCTTTGGCTTCTTTTTCAGCTTGAGCTTCCATCATTAACTTCTGAAGTTTTTTCATTTGTTCTTCCAGCTCACTGATCTTTAGATCAACGGGTTGAGAACCTGAGTTTGAACCACCTTTCTTCGTTGCTGGAGCAGACTTCTCTTGGTTATAGAACGTCTTCTTCATCTTGTACTTGTTGAAGTCTTTCTTAATGAAGTATGCTTGATCCTCAGAGTTTGTAGTGGATGTCGATGAGGCTTGAACTACTGCAAATACATTCTTTTTCGACTGTTGTATAATGAACTCATGAGTTTTAAGTTGAGCAAATACCTAAGATGTAGACATGTTGTTGAGGTCTTTCTCACTCAGGCTCGTCATCTTTGCAAACCAATCATCCATTGGATGTAGTTTAGAGATGATCTTGTTGTTCATCTCCCCATCATCATACTTTTTACCGAGATTGCGTAGCTCTCCTATGATGGTATTGAAACGTTCTTCCATATCCTGTATAGATTCACCTGCAATCATAGAAAATGATTCATACTTGTCAACGGCTACCTGTAGCTTATTACGTTTCATCTGGTCTGTCTCTTGAGATGCTTCGCAGACATAATCCCACATCTCTTTGGCAGTATCAAAATCAAGAGCTTTGTCAGCCATCAGCTTTGGTAGAGAGTCATAGATTAGCTTCTTTGCCACATGTTCTAACTGAGCTCTCTTTTTATCTTTGGTTGTATATTCTTCATACTTCTTTGGGACCATTTGAGGTCTTGGTTCTGCTCCTTCAGCTGCATCTCCTACAAACGTGTTAGCTTTCATAATTTTTATTGGACCTACTTGAAGCACGTCTGCCATTTCAGGATGTATGCTTTGAAGATTTATAAGAGCCAACTTCTTCCACGATTTGAAGTTCTCCTTTGAATATTTCCCAAGAGAATGGTTCAACATCTTATCCACGCCTTGAGAGATTTCCTGAGCTAGATAGACAAAACACAGATAGAGTAAAAGTGCAAAGAAAAGATAGATCAGGTCTTAAGCGACTCAGAAGCAGTCGGTTTTTCAACCTCCTGCTCTGATACCACTTGTTGGTCCTCAAATATCAGAGTCGTCGTGCTTTAGACAAAAGCATGAAATGCAGCGGAATAATTGTTCGTCCTTTACGCTTATGTTTTCCTTAAAGATTAGTTAAACTCAGGAATAGATTAAGGTTTCTTCACAGTTATACACTAGCAATATGATTGCTAGGTTTAAAAACTTGCGTGTAATGAAACAGTAAATGCACACAGTGTTTAGAGTGGTTCGATCCAAATAGATCTACGTCCACTCCTTAGCCGAAACGCTAAGAATCCACTAAGTAAGTATACAGATTACAAGGATACGCCTTTTCCGTTAAGTAGGCAGTGAACTTTCGACCTGGCTACTTGACAGCTATCCTCCGATATTCTGAACTTCTCAGGTGTAAGTCTGGCCGAGTCAAGGGCACACCTTCGTAAAACTCGCCTTTCTTACTTTGGGAGTTTTATAGTTACTTCCTAACTTTCCTTTTGATGCGGCTAAACGCCCGTCTTAGTCTAGACCTTTTCAGGTGTTCGACTGTTGGATTCTTTCTGAAAAGAAAGGAATCCCAATGATTGAAGAATCTTGAGTGCAATCAAGAATCTCTTCAATGGAGTGTCAGTAAATCAATGAAAGACACTTCTAGTTGTTGAGAGCTTTGAATACTCTTTATCACAAGCTCTCAACTGACTACTTTTCACTTTGTTCGCTTTGTCAAAGGAATCTCACACTTAGGATGTTTCCGAATGTCGGTGGTGATATTAGCAGTAGTCGATTCTCACTTGTGGACCTGCCTTTTATAGATGGAGATTCAAATCTTGAATCTCCATGTCCGTTAGACACAACAGCTCCTTTGTCCGAAAAAGATTTGACTTGATCAGTCGCTTTTGGCGTTGATCTGTACTTTCCGAACTACTTCGGGAAAGCCTCGTCCTTTGTGTGTACTTTTGTCAGAACGGAAATAAGGCTTCAGTAGACAGTCTCGCTTTGCTAGGATCTTTTAGCACAATCTGCTAGATGAATATCCTTGGCGATATGTTGGATGTATATTCTGCTGATGCAACTCCTGCTGACTTCTTGATTCCTTTTGACTTATATTCTGCTAGCGTCTGTAGCAGTTTGCTGAGTGTTAGCAAATGCTAATGCCTTATCATTCTGCTAACATCTGACTTCTAGCGGACGACATTCTCCGATGTTTGCTAGGAAACCTTCTAGCAAACTAGTCTATTACAACTCAATATGTAACCTATACAGGACATTACAGAGTAGCCAGACCATTCTAGATTTCAGCATTTGATCGACCACTCTAGTAAGGTTTGATCCAACAAAACCTTTTACAATGTGATCCTAAGGGAGATTATAGGAATTATTTCCCAACAAGAAGTATACACAGATTTGTGTGTCACTTTGAAAAGCAGTGAAAAGTTCTAGCTTGGGTGGTAGCAGTCTTGTATGACTGTCTGATGCTGGAACTAGGTAACCATATCCAGTATAGGATGGTGACATTCCCTGAACAACTTAAAAGGTTCATTATGCTAAGTCTTGTAGGCTGATTAAGTTCAAGCATAAGTGAAAATGATTGAGTGGATTGATTCCGGATTAAAAGATATTAATTAATTTTAGAAGCTTGTCAGAGCTCAAATTAATTAATGAATGTCTGTTAACCTTAAATATGGGAATTTTTCGAGCCAATGCAATCCATTCCTCATAACGTGGTAGCAAATAGGCAGGACAGAATTGATTCTCTGGTGGCATGAATCAGTATTAATTAATTAATTATATTCTGGGTTGAATATGAGAATTAATTAATTGATAGGCCTTATTTGTTATTCGCATTTTGGTCCCTGGTATAGCCCATGAAAGCTCAAGCCCATCGGAGATAAGAATTCTCCTATAAATACCCCTCAAGTTCTCAGATCACAACACACCACAAGATCATAAGTTGCTAAGCAGCAAACCAGTAATTGAGAGCTGTGATAGGCGACAACTGATCTGATAAAGAGGAGGAAATTCTGCTTCTCGATAGGCACAGAATCCAGATGGAATCTTCACCAGATTTTTGGATCGGAGCTAGGATAAAGATCAGAAGATCAGATCTGGAGGATCTATCTTTTCTTTCTCTCTAAGTTTCGAAATTATCTTTATAATTTCATCAAATTTAATTCCTTCATCTTGTAGGATTAAATCTTGTTGCGCAAGAAAGAGGATCGAGGATCAAATCTCTGCGCCTCGAGTTCTTCAGTTTCTACAATCCAGGTATTCCGCATAAACCTTCTTCTGCATTTCAATCTCCGGTTTTCCGGCGAAACGGGACGATCGGTGGGAACCAAAATGTTCCTAACTTCACAAGAAACACAAATATGTGGTTAGATCTCAATTTCGTTCCCGTTAGGCAAAGTTATGAAATTTAAAGGTCGGAACCGCCGCTTATACTACAAAAAATAGCAAAATAACGACGGAATTGGTGACGGAAAAATTTTTGTTGCTATTTTGCGACGGATTTTCAACAAAATTGCAACGGAAGTAAAATTAAAAAATTATAGCGAAATATTCCGTCTCTAAAAAAATTAAAAAAATTAAAAGTTCTAGCAACAGAATTTTCTGTCGTTAAATAAATAAAAAAAATTTAAAAAGTTTCAGTGACGGAATTCTTCATCGCTAAAAAAATAAAAAAAACTTTAAATTTCTCGCGACGGAATTATTTCGTAGCTAAATAAATAATATAAATTAAAAAAGTTTAGCGACAAAATTTTTCCGTAGTTAAATAAATAAAATATATTAAAAAATTCTAGTGACAGATTTTTTCTGTTGCTAAATAAATAGAAGTAAAAGAAAAGATTCTAATGATGGAATTTTCCGTCACCAAATTTAAAAATAATTCTAACAACATAATTAGAAAAAAATATTTAGCCAGATTTTAATTATTTTTATATAAACAATAAAATAGATAGGATTAAATAGTGATAACAATTAAGCAAGTATTGGAAGTCGAGCCTGCTATCCTGCATTTCATTCAATAACAATACAAGTATACAAGACAAGTCAGGTGAATTATCTAGGGCCCAACTGATATCATCACAATTTGTGCTACACATAAGTCCAAGGTTTGATAATTGTCTAATCGAACGACCGACTGACATGGGCCCCCAATCAATACGCAATATTCGTAAGTCAAGGTATCCGTATAACTAATCTAAACATGTTTATATAGGTTAATCAATCAATGGTTAAATAATCATTAAACTCAGAGCGCGTTATATATTAAACGGCTAATCGCTCATCTCAACAATGCATCAGTCAACTTGAAATAATTAACGTTCAATTACGTGCTAATCTTAATTACGTAATTCACAATATTTATATACATTTGAAATGTCGTTAAATCTAATTGATATAATTAAATTGATAACTGAACAAGATCCATAATTACGGAATAAGTTTAATAATAAAACATAATAGTTAAATAATTAAATAAATAAAAGTTTCAACAATAATAATAATAATATACCCATATATGCATTACTTACGAGAGAGAGAAGAATTTTTCATACATAATACACACATTTACGTAACATGACTATATATAAATGAGAGAGAGCAGACCACGCGTGCGTCGATCGCCGGAGCTAGCGTCGACCACCACCGGCGTATCGACCGACGGCAGATGCGCCGCCCGACACCAGCACATCGATCGATGCAGGAAGCGTCAACCGGCCGATCGCCTGCTCCAATTCGATGCGCGCAGCTCGAGCAGCCTCTACTTCAGCCATTTTCGGCCATTCCAACCACCCCCGATATCTCCGGTTTTCCGGCCAAAACCCGGCTCCGGCGAGAGGAAGAGATGTTACCTTCCTTGGAGTATCTCCGGTGATATCTCTGGTTTTCCAGCAATTCGGGACGATCGGTGGGTACCAAAATGTTCCTAACTTCACAAATCACAAGGGACACAAATATGTGGTTAGATCTCAATTCCGTTGCCGTTCGGCAAAGTTATGAAATTTAAAAGTTGGAACCGCCGCTTATACTACAAAAAAAGTAGCAAAATAACGACGGAATTGGTGACGAAAAAATTTTCGTCGCTATTTTGCGACGGATTTTCGACAAAATTGCAACGGAAGTGAAATCTAAAAATTATAGCGACGGAAAAAAAATAAAAAAATTTAAAAGTTCTAGCAATAGAATTTTCTATCGTTAAATAAATAAAAATTTTCATTTCGTCGATAAACAAATTTTTCCGCAGCTAAATTAAAAAAATTTAGCGACAGAATTTTTCCATTGTTAAATAAATAAAATATATTAAAAGATTCTAGTGACAAATTTTTTCTGTTTCTAAATAAATAGAAGTAAATAAAAAATTTAATGATGGAATTTTCCGTCACCAAATTTAAAAATAATTCTAACAACAGAATTAGAAAAACTTATTTAACCAGATTTTAATTATTTTTATATAAACAATAAAATAGATACGATTAAATATATTAAGATGCAATTAAATAAGATATCATTATATCAAAATATTGAATTTATGTATAACAAAATGATATTTACTTTTATATGATATATTCAAATAAATTAAAACAACATAAATTACATTAATTTATTGTATAACTTTATATAATATATATAACGGTATATTAATTGAATGATTGTTTATTTCAGGGGCTGCGCGTGCAATATGGGAGCGACAGATCTTGTGTTCGAAACCTGCAACTAGCGAAAATATATCTATTAAAATATGGGAGAGGAAAGTTTTCTATTGTAACTAATTATTTTTTGACAACGGATTTTTCCGTCGCAAATGTTAGCGACGGATTTTTCCGTCGTCCACCACTTTCTAGCTACAGGAAAATTCATCACTATTCCGTCACTATATTTGCGACGAATTTTGAATTCCGTCCCTATATTTTAGCGACGAGCATTTTAACGATGAAAAAAATTTGTCGCAAATCCGTTGCCACTCTTATTTAGCGACGGATTTTTGTACTTTAGCGACGGATTTGAGTGATTCCAAAATACTTCTAGCGTATTTTTAATACGTTTATAATCACAACTCGCACCCTAATGCTCTGTTTCTTTCGCCGAGCTAGGGGTTGCTTGAGATTGATTTATGAGAATTTTAGAAACAATCGGATTGAGATTCCGAAGCCTGTGTAATATTTATGATTTTTCGAACAATTAAGAGTGGGGTAAAAGTGCGATAATTCCAAAAATTGTGGAATCACACCCACGAGTAGATCTCGAGATTTAGAACATTTCCGTGAATGTCCGTTTTTCAATTTGGATAACCCACGTCAAATTAAGAATCCGGAAAGGTTGAATACCGGAGTTTGAATACAAGCGAGAACGAACCGGATCCGCAGCGAATCGGATTGAGCCACGTGGCATTCTTCACCATGAAGAAAGGTGCCACTTGGCCACTTGCCATTTTCGGATAATATAAAAAAATTTGGTGCGGTGGCACGCAAATCGAAGATAGCATTCAAATTCATTTTACGAACTCATTCTCTCATTTACAAACCCGTACACCCACCTCCAGCCACCCTATTTCTTGTCCATTTTTACGATGACTCCAGTGGGATTTAGGCCACAATTTCCAAAGACAGAAGTGAGATCGTGTTACAAGGAATTCACAGCATTTGGAATCACTCAAATCCATCATATAACACAAAAGTTATCGTCGACCCATTTTCAGGCCCCGTCGGTAAGCGGCGGTTCCAACTTTTAAATTTCATAACTTTGTCGAACGGCAACGGAATTGAGATCCAACCACATATTTGTGTTCCTTGTGAAGTTAGGAACATTTTGGTACCCACCGATTGTCCCGAATCACCGGAAAACCGGAGATATCACCGGAGATACTCCAAGAAAGGTAACATCTCTTCCTCTCGCCGGAGCCAAATTTTGGCCGTGGTTGGAATGGCCGGAAACGACTGAAGCAGAGGCTGCTCGAGTTGCGCGCATCGAACTGGAGCAGGCGAACGGCACCGGTCGACGCTTCCTGCATTAGTCGATGGGCCGGTGTCGGGCGACGCATCTGCCGTCGGTCGATACGCCGGTGGAGGTCGACGCCAGCTCCGGCGGTCAATGCACGCGTGGTCTGCTCTCTCTCGTTTATATATATTCATGTTACGTAAATGTGTGTATTATGTATGAAAAATTCTTCTCTCTCCTAAGTAATGCATATATGGGTATGTTAATTTTATAATAATTATTATTATTATTATTGTTGAAACTTTTATTTATTTAATTATTTAACTATTATGTTTTATTATTAAACTTATTCCATAATTACGGATCTTGTTCAGTTATCTATTTAATTATGTCAATTAAATTTAAAGACATTTTAAATGTATATAAATATTGTGAATTACTTAATTCAGATTAGTATGTAATTGAACGTTAATTATTTCAAGTTGACTGATGCATTGTTGAGATGAGAGATTAGCCGTTTAATATATAACGTGCTCTGAGTTAATGATTATTTAACCATTGATTGATTAACCTGTATAAACATGTTTGGATAAGTTATACGGATACCTTGACTTACGAATATTGCGTATTGATTGGGGGTCCATGTCAGTCGGTCGGTCGATTAGACAATTATCAAACCTTGGACTTATGTGTAGCACAAATTATGATGATATCAGTTGGGCCCTTGGTAATTCACTGACTTGTCTTGTATACTTGTGTTGTTATTGAAGGAACTGCAGGATAGCAGGCTCGACTTTCAATACTTGCTTAATTATTATCACTATTTCTGTAAGCAATCAAGGTGGGGACTATTTTCTGTAAAAATAAAATGTCTTTTTGAGCTGTGAGCTCGGTTTTCCAAAATATCTGAAAATATTTTATTTTAAAAGTTGAATGTCTATGCCTAAAATATTTGTTGTTATCATACTTGTACCTCTGTTGATTGTTATCTTCAGAGAGTTAAATTAATGAGAACAGAACCAGGAATTTCCATGCCAAGCCTCATTAATTGTAAGGTAGGTGCCTTACTTATTGAGCTATAAGCTCATTTTGGGTAGTTCAGTTGACGTGCTGATACCTTGGGGGGATAAGGAACAATACGTGGTCTCAAAGTAATATTCTGAGACTAGTGCACTAATTGATGATAGTAGGTCGAGTGGATTATGTCATTCCCAACTGTTCATCGTAACTCGGAAGTGGGTCAGCTTCTAGTCACACAACGGTAAACAGATATGATGCATGTTGAGTGAGTCTGCATGCATGTAGCAATGAAAATGTTTTGGATAAACACGGTAAATGTTTTCTCAAAACCTCGTGGCTTATCTGTGTGTCATAACTTTCATATGTATAAATGTATGTTTTCGGGCATTGTCTTCACATGGTACATAAGTACTCAGCCCCTGGTATTATATCTAAAATGCACAGGTTAAAAGCAAGGATGAGGACGCGGCGGTGTAGAGGGCTGTTGGTCCTTAAATATCAGAGTCGTCGTGTTTAGACAGAAACACGAAATGCAGCGGAATAAATAATCGTCACTTACACTTTATGTTTTTCCTTTTTCGAAGTTAGTTAAGCTCTGAGATAGATTAGGTTTCTTCACAGTTATACACTAACAATATGATTGCTAGGTTTTAAATCGTGTGAGCAATGAAACAGTAAAAGGACACAGTGTTTACAATGGTTCGATCCAAAGAAATCTACGTCCACTCCTTAGCCGATACGCTAAGAATTCACTAAGTAAGTATACAGATTACAAGGATTCGCCTTTTACAGTTAAGTAGGCAGTGAGCTTTCGGTCTGGCTACTTGACAGCTAACCTCCGATAACCTGAACTCCTCAGATGCTTGTTTGGCTGAGTCAAGGGCACACCTTCGAAACTCCTGCCTTGCCTGATTTGGAAGTTTTATAGTCACTTCCTGACTTCCCTTGAATACGGCTAAGTGCCCGTCTTAGTCTAGACCTTTTCAGGTGTTCGATTGTTAGATTCTTTATGAAAAGAAAGGAATCCCAATGATTGAGGATTCTTGAATGCAATCAAGAATCTCTTCAATGGAGTGTTAGTAAATCAATGAACGACACTTCTGGTTGTTGAGAGCTTTTAATATTCTTTCTCACAGCTCTCAACTGACTACTTTTTACTTTGTTCACTTTGTCAAAAGAATCTCTTGCTTGAGTGTTCGTGAATGTCTGAAGTGATAAAAGCAGTAGTCATTCTCACTTTTGGACCTGCCTTTTATAGATGGAGATTCAAATCTTGAACCTGCATATCCGTTAGACACAACGGCTCCTTTGTCCGAGAGTGATATGACTTGTTCAATCCCTTTTTGCATTGCATTATACTTTTCGAACTACTTTGAGAAGGCTCCGTCCCTTTTTGTGTACTTTCTGTCAGAATAGCAGTGTGTCTCCAACCTTTGACTTTCTTGTTCTGCTAATGCTCCTTAGCAATCTGCTATCGAATGTTTGTCACGCTAAAGGTTCCCGTGAGGATTCTTTGACATCCGTTCTGCTAGCATTTTCCTGGGTTTGCTAACCGTTAGCAGATGCTAAAGCCTTAGCATTCTGCTACCGCATGGCTTCTAGCAAACGTCGACTTCCGATGTCTGCTGCTAGATCTTCTAGCAGACTAAACTATTACAACTCAATAGATGACCTACACAGGACATTACATGATATGCTAGACTATCTAGAATTCAGCAAATGATCGACCAAATGCTAAGGTTTGATTCAACAAAACCTTTTACAAATGACTCCTAAGGGAGATTTTCTGAATAATTTCCCAACAAGGGCAGACTATCTAAATAAGAGCGAGATCCTGAGATATACATCTTCATATGCATATCTCCACTGCGTAATTTTCTGCTGCAATGAACCTCTGTAATCATTTTCCTTCCCTTTTGTCTGTAATAATCACTCGAGAAACCATACTCAGTTATTTGCAGTGTTGTTTGATACTGTTGTATGGGGTTGTTTCCTCGTTACAATAACTCTTTAATTATGAATTACTTGTTTCATGTTTTGAATGGATGGATGTTATTTCTTTCAAGTCATATCTCATTTATTACTCCAAGCTTCTGTCATTAAATCACACAAACCACTATAGCGCGCCCCGAATGCTCGGGAATGCAAGTCGGGGGCGTTGCAGAAGTGGTATCAGAGCACCAGCCAGGTTTTATTTTTCCTCTTTCTTTCGCACTGGTAACCAAGACTTCTCTTGTTTCAGAAGTCTGTCGTGAGATAATTGTCTTGTCATTCTCTACACCCCGTCCCGTCCTGCTCAACCTGTCAGGTAAATTTTTGAATGTTGCATGCAAACTGTTTTGAATGATTTTAAAATGTTAAGCATGATTATGATTGCTGATCTTGAACTGTTTTGAACAATCCTGTTCACTCATATGATTATGTTTGAAAGATTTCCTAATGTTAAGCATGTTTATGATTGTTGTTTGATTTTCCTAGCGTTGAGCTGAACTCTCGCTAGCATCTCTTGTTAATTGCTTGATTTTTCTAGCATTGATCTTGATTCTCGCTAACCTTTCTTGTTATTGCTTGATCTGTCTAACGTTGAGCATGACTCTCGTTAGCATTTCTTGTTATTGACTACTTTGTCTAGTAATAGAGCAAGGCTCATGCTGACATAATATGTGCTCATTGCTGCTTTACCGCATGATTTGTTGACACCGTTGAGGTGATGTTTTCAAGAAAATTTCTTTGACACCTCGAGTGTGATTGATGTTATCTCATTTTGCAACAACATGATTTGAAATTTTCTACGGTGTGAATTTATGATTTAGTAAGTACTTTGGAAGCCTAGTTTGAATCCTGTGACGGGAGATTGTGAAATATACAACTTGTCAAGACTAGAATGTGATGGTTTAAAATCATTAACTATCATAGGATACCCCACCTTACAGTAAACTTTAGTGGTGTGTTGTAAGTAAACCCGAAGGGTAGATAGGTTACATCAGTCGATAATAACACACCACTAAAGTGTTGACTTGTGCAAGGAGCATGCGTTGAGTCAGACGTGTATGATCAAACTTGAGTCGAGTCAACGTGTCAACAGGATGATCCATTGGACCCTTAACATGGTGCATCATCTTTTCCGGCACTCATTTTAGGAAAACCCCAAAGTTAAGAGTGCTTGACCTGGGGTAGAACTAAGATGGGTGACCCCCGGAAGTTTCTCAGGATGCGTGTGAGTTAGGACAAAGCACGCTGGGAAAGACTTGTGTTGGTCTGTGGGGTCAGCCGTCAGTCTAGAAGCCGGTCCAGGCCATTGGTGGGTAACGTGGCTGACCTCGGGTGAGCTCGTTCGGGCCCTGGGGCCGGGGCGTTGCAATAATATAGATATATACTAAATAATAAAAATTATAATAAATTATATTTGTCACTTTTTAAAAAAATATTACGTTTCACTAATTTATTATATGTATTATTTTTAAAATAGTAAAAATATAATATTTTTGATGGGATAATTTTTAAATCGAACCTCATGGAATTTATGTTTGATATACTTCTTTTTATTTGAATTAAATTCATATATATAATCACACGTATAATATAGAAAATAAATTATCTTATAATATATTAAATATAATATTGATGGATAATACTCAAATATCTTTAAAAAGAATTTTTAAAAAATGCTAAGATATATAACATTATTAATTATATCTTAATATTGTAAAATAAAATAATATATATTTAATTCGCGCATCACGACCGGTGTAAATATAGTAAGAAAAGAAAACAAAATATATGGGTAAATGTAGGGGTGTGCAAAAATCTAACCGAACTGAAAAAATCGACCGAGCAATTGAAATTCGGACGGTTTGGTTCGATTGTAATTGTTTCGGTTCGATTATTGGTTCCCCAGATTGAAAACCGAACATAATTAGGTCGGTTGTTGGTTTTTTACTTTCGAAACTGAAACGAACCTTCCAACCGAACTTAAAATATAATAAATTAAATAAAATATATTATATTATATTATTTACTATTAATAATTTAATACAATAATAATAAAACATTAAACTTAAAATCTAATCCAATATTCCCATTCCTCTAGCCCTAAAATCTGAATACCCTCCTTTCTTCCCCCGTGCAGCAGCGCAACGCTCCCCCTCGGCCTTTCGCTTTTCAGTTCATCGCCTTCGATTTATGTCCACATTTCTCTTACTAACATCTCGCAAAGGTAAGGTAATTTACTTCACTATTTTATTGATTCCTTGTCTTACTTCATGTGGATTATGTCTTTTTTTTTTACTGTTTTTGCCGAGTGGAAGCATCACAGTTCCAGTGGCTATTTAACTATACATTTTTGCTATTTTTGTTTTACATTTGTGCGTGTTGAAGTTATTCCGATAATTTGAGCCCAAAACGTGTATTATCTGGGCTATTTGATGGGCCAGATCCGAGTCTGGGCCTATATATGTATTTATATTTTTGTGTTTTGATTTTATCTATATATTTTATTTTCATAAAAAAAAAAAATTTAACTTCGGGCTTCTTTTATATTGAGATCTGTATTCTGGCCTAGAATTGCACTCCTCGACAACGATGTAAAAAATTTATTGTTTTTCAATATTCAATACATGTGCAAATATACATAGTCGACAAGTCATAAATGTGGTAAGATCAGATATCATATTCCTTAGGGAGTGTACATTTAATCCATGCAAAATTATTGTTTGCAATTCTTTTGATAAACAAATACTAGCAACAAAAATACTTAAAAATAAAATAGGACAATAATATAAAGGGTGATTCTAAATGCAGCCACATTTTTTCTCCCTGCAGCCTCTTTAGAAAAAAATAATTAATTTTTTATATATGGGAAGGTCTCAGGTTAGGCATGCCTAAACGGTTTAGGCGGGTTTTATCCATTAACCCAAGTCAAACCCATATAATATACCCTAATTGGGATTAATAAAC
>JAPKLW010001757.1:77110-88711 GCA_026898455.1 Plectranthus barbatus | reverse complement strand
GATTCCAGCGGTGGGCACATTTTATCATATATCTACACATAAAACATACTTTACTTCTAGATTTCTCTTCCTAGTTTGTTCCTGTCGGACTTAAACCAGGTGAAATAACTCAAGAATATGTTCATACCACAAAGCGAACATTATTTAACAGATCTAGACTAAATCCGAAAACATGCTTAACCAACGATCACATATATTCAAGTTTAGACAAGATCAACAATCCAAGTGTCAAACGTTTAGTTCATATTCTAAATTCGGAATAAACAGAAAATAAACAAACTAAGTCTTGCAATCATCTTATATTGTTGAGCAGTTGTATATGAATTGATGGGGTTGAGACTGTATCTAGGAAGTGAAATAGGGTTTGCTAATATATGCTTAATGTGAGATGTGGTGGTGTTGAGTATAACAAAGTGAAGTGAAAAGAATGATCGCTTCTTATCTAAAATGTTAGGGTAGCAAATTTAAGTTGTTCCATATTGGTGGTGAAGGATATGAGAACTTTTTTATATAAGAGTCTATAATTAAATCTTTTGGGATGGAGATGCCCAAAATCATACTAATAGGTGTAATTAAATCAACTGAGTGAAGTTAATGATTGATCTAAATAAACAATGAAGTAAACAAAATTTGTGGGTGAATGTTGTATTTTTTTTTAGAAGAACCAACCAATTTCATTACAGTAAGAAAGTAAGGCAACATCATCAGTTACTACAGAACTATTGACATCACACAAAAAGGGAACAAAGATTGCACGTGGGATATGCGAGGTTCGACCTCAATTAGCCAAAAGATGAGCTTCACTATTAAAACTCTGTTGGACCCATTGGAAGGAGACAGCTTCAAAACAAGAAGAAAGTTGAGGATGTCGGAAATGAACATGCCCACTTGGGTTCTCGGGACAACACGGAGCTGGAGCTTGGTAAAGAGAGCCTTGTTATCAACTTCAAAAATAATTTTCTTGAATCCAGAAGCACGAATTGAACCCCACGCAAGCAAGCAAGAGCTTCGACACATTCAATATCAAGATCCATCATGACTGAGCAAGCAAAATCTCAGAGAAGGCATCTAAATTCATCACGGAAGATTCCCCCGATACCAATCACTCCTGCGGGTGAATGTTGTATGAGTTTGGAGTCATTTCAAGAATTTAAGCCCAGAATGAATATCATATGGGCTATTTGATGGGCTGAACCAACATTAAGCCTATTTATGTGTGTTGATAGTTCTTACTATTTTATCTTTAAATTACATTTGTATTAAAAAAATTAATTTCAAACTTCGAAGAGACTTCAATTTGGATTAAGTATTGATTTTAGTAGGGGTGGGAGATGGTGCAGATCGGATCATTATTGATCTGTTAAAAGTTCAATATGTATTTGATCCATTAAGAAAATGTTTAATTCATATTCAAATTCGATCCGTTAAGTTCGGATCTATATCCAAATTTGAGAGTGATAATTTTAGTTTGTTTTATTTATAATAACTAAATTAAAGATATATGAGTAATTTAGTCATAAATGACAAAAACTTGCGTTAGGAAGGCCTAAACGGTTTAGGCGGGTTTTATCCTACCCAAATGGGTTCACCCATCCCAAATAGGGTATATTATATGGATTTGGGCTTGGGTTAATGGATAAAACCCGCCTAAATCTTGGGTTAATGGATAAAACCCGCCTAAATCGTTTAAGGCTGCCTAACCCTAGACCTTCCCGTCATAAATATACATAAAAGTAGATAAGAAAATAGTATTCGTGGAATATATTGAGTGATAAGGGCATCCCCAATGGGGGATCTTAAATTATTTAAGATCCCCATATCAGCATTTAATGTCATTTGGATGAGAGAGAGTAAGAATGAGATCTTATTTAAGATCTCATTTCTTGTAAAAAATGGGTCCCACACGAGAAACATGTAAACGCGGGGTGAGATACATTCGCCCGGACGTACGCTCAGATGTGGATCATGCAATGCACGTGCCAATAGAGAGATGGGCTTGAGTGATCATGCAATGCACGTGCCAATAGAGAGATGGGCTTGAGTGGGCTGTTTGGGGCTTTTTTTTTTCTTCTTTTAATTTCTTTTTCCTTTTCTTTTTATTCAAAATTTTATATATATATATATATATATATATATATATATTATACATAAAATATAAAATATTATAATATGTATATCTTTTATTTCTTTTTATTATGTAATATTAAATGTTTTTTATTTTTCTTTTATTTGAAGATTTTAAATATTTTTGTATTTGATTTTGCTTTTTATTCGTATTTTATATTTTAATTACATTTAAAATTTTCTTTTATTCAATTTACTTCCCAAATATTGTTTAGTTTTAATTGCAACTTGTACTATCTATATCAATGTGTTATTTTTTTATTTATTATTATTTAATATTAAACTTTTTCATTGAATGTATGATTGAATTGATTCGAACTAATTAATTACATTAAGCAAATTTTATTATTTAGCTATTTAAACTAATAATTCGTAATTTAGTTAATTAATTACTATGTTTTATATATTTATATTCAATTAAACAAAAAAGAATATATATATATATATATATATATATATAATATTAAGTAATTTTTATGATAAGTAAGATCCATTAATAGTATAAAATAAAAAATTAATGAATAAAAAAAATTATTAATATGGCGTACCCTTGAGGAATCTTAAAATTTTTAAGATGTCACTAATGAGTGCTCTAATACCCTCATTGGAAAAGTAATGAAGAGAAATGAATTGACGTGCCATTTATATTGTTGACGCTTTATTTAACCACGCCTACTGTCTTCCTACTGACATAAATAAAAAGCTATTGCCACTCCACTCATAAGTTTTTTTTTAGAGAGAGAGAGAGGAGCCATCAGGGAAGTAATTCTTGCCATGGAAAACTTCGGTGGCCAAGCGCTAGCATGGTGTCTCAGCGCCTTTCCGACGGAAAAGATCAAGCACTGGCGAGTTTCTGCAGAGAACTCTGGCGCGGTAGTTTTGGCCTGGTTTGCCAAGGTGTTTCAACCGGGATCATGGCCGGAAAAGATCAATTACTGGCGACTTTACGTAGAGAACTGCGGCGCGGTAGGGCTGGCCTGGTTTGCGAAGGTGTTTACACCAGAAACAAGAGCCGAGATCGGGATGGCGGTCACCCACTGGTTCCATATCTTTAAGCCATATCATAAACCTGCCGTGGCTCTGGCGGTGTTGGTGATATTCTTTCGTTTCTGCAGCGGCGGAGGCGGCGGTGGACTGGTGATGATCATGAAAGCCCCCTTTCGACTGGTATGGATGATCGTGAAAGCCCCCTATGGGCTGGTGAAGATGATCATGAAAGCCCTCTTTGCACCGGTGAAGACGATGAAAGCCCCCGGAAGGAACAGAAGGATACCGAGGGCCAGATTTGAGAGTAATCCCAGGGGGTATTTTCGGGATCTTCGTGCGCGCAAATGAACTTCAAATTAATGTTTTGTTCGTCTGTTTGTGTTGTGCTTCTTGCTTTTGGAGTTGTACCTCCTTGATCCAATTCTACTGAATTGAGGGTCTTACTCTTATTATTAAGGGAAAATATCCAACTATTTCACTTTCATTGTCTAAAACAGGGTTTTTGATTGCTAGTTTGCTCGCCAAAAGAGCGATCGATGGTGGTTGGATTATAAAAATGCATGAAAAAATCAAATCTTCATAAAAGTTCGATATATAATAAATTAAACTCAAGTTTATTGAAATTATAATATACTGAAGATCCAAGGCAAAATGATTGCAAAATTTGGGGAATCTATTTCAATAATAAATATATTAAAATAGAAAGACCAGGAAAAGGCGGAAAAGCAACTCAAGTAAAAAATAAAATAAAATGAAGAATATATTTTATTAACGAAAATCAAGTTATTGTGGGCACATTTGTGTTGTACGGATCCAATACTTAGATCCATCGTAAAGTATACACTTCCACTAACCACTATGGGATGGCCACGTCGTGGAGTCGTGAATCAACCTTTTTCTTTTCGGTGAATCGACCATTGTCCGAATTTAAATCTACTTTTATTTAGTAAAATTAACAACTTTATTCTATTGTATCAAATCAGAAATTTATCTGGATTTTTGTATATGATGGTAGTTGAAATATTTTAAATAATTGAAGAAATTAAAAATACGCTGAGCTACATAATATATTTTAATATACATAAAATATAGATTGCGATGAATTTTAAAAAAAAGTGGTGCATGTGTATCTAATTTCATTTTTGGAGGAATAAGGTTTAATTTTTTAGTTTGAGAGGTTAATTCAGCGAAGGACACTTGGGAAAAAAGGTGCGGGAAAACAGATGCTGGTACTCCGATATCTGCTGGACTCAAATATAAAAAAGTGAAGCGGACGACTTTGTTCGTCCCAGATCAAAGATAAATGCACTTGCGAAAGACTATAGAATAAACTAGGTGGCCTCGGATTCCAAATAATCAGCTGATCTTAGAGGAGTCAGCTGGTAGCTATATAATAAAATAGGAGAATTATCGATTCAGAACCCAAAAGATAGTTTAATTATCAATTCAAGACCTCAAAGATGATTTGTCAATCCAGGATCCGAAAGATCACATAATTCTCAATCCAGGACCTGATATTGATGTCCTGGATTGAGAATTGTATGATCATTCGGGTCTTGGATTGAGAATTTTTGTGATCTTTCAGCAACTGAATTGAGAATTAATCTTTCGGGTCCTGAATTGATAAAACTCCTATAAAATATTATTTTTTCGGCAGGTAAGCAGTTCAGTTATAGATATACTCCTACAGTTGTGGACTATTGAATTTCAAAACAATTGAGTACAATGAAAAGGTCACTGAAAGCTGTAAATGATAGCAGTAAATGAGACAAGGATTTTTAGAGTGGTTCGGAACTAAATGTTCTATCTCCACTCTTCGCTCTCCAGGAACGGTATTCAGTAAACTTAAGATTCCCACGGTGTTTGAACATAGGTTATGTTGGTCCCAAGTTTATTAAAGTGAATACGTAGAGGAAGTCTTAATATGGTTAGCCTCAACCGACTCTTTCTCGAATCAGTTGGTACGTAGAAAACTGATTAAATCGTGAAGTTTCCTAAATTAACCATATTCAACAAATACTCCAACAACTTAGTCAGTTGTTGGGTTTTAAAATGAGCAAGCAGATAAAACAAACTAATTAATAAAGAGACAGGATATTATAGTAGTAAGGTTGCCAAAAGATCCTATGCCCACTTTTCATTGCTAGATGGATCAAAAATACACTATAAATATTGTGAATTACGTAATTAAGATTAGTACGTAATTGAACGTTAATTATTTCAAGTTGACTGATGCATTGTTGAGATGAGAGATTAGCCGTTCAATATATAACGCGCTATGAGTTTAATGATTATTTAACCATTGATTGATTAACCTGTATAAACATGTTTAGATAAGTTATACGGATACCTTGACTTACGAATATTGCGTATTGATTGGGGGTCCGTGTCAGTCGGTCGGTCGATTAGACAATTATCAAACCTTGGACTTATGTGTAGCACAAATTGTGATGATATCAGTTGGGCCCTAGATAATTCACCTGACTTGTCTTGTATACTTGTGTTCTTATTGAAGGAACTGCAGGATAGCAGGCTCGGCTTTCAATACTTGCTTAATTGTTATCACTATTTAACCCTATCTATTTTATTGTTTATATAAAATAATTAAAATCTGGCTAAATAATTTTTTCTAATTCTATTGTTAGAATTATTTTTAAATTCGGTGACGGAAAATTCCATCATTTGAATGTTTATTTACTTCTATTTATTTAGTAACAGAAAAAAATCTGTCACTAGAATTTTTTAATATATTTTATTTATTTAACGACGGAAAAATTCCGTCGCTAAACTTTTTCCATCACCAATTCCGTCGTTATTTTGCTATTTTTTTGTAGTATAAGCGGCGGTTCTGACTTTTAAATTTCATAACTTTGACGAACAGCAACAAAATTGAGATCTAACCACATATTTGTGTTCCTTGTGAAGTTAGGAACATTTTGGTACCCACCGATCGTCCCGAATTGTCGGAAACCGGAGATATCGCCGGAGATACTCCATGGAAGGTAACATCTTGTTAGGTGTTGATGTAGAAATCCCACCTTAAATTGATGTTTTGATGTGTCAAAACTATATATCAAAGTCTAGGTCTTAGAGTTATTACCTCTTGTAATCCTTGTATGGGATGATCGAGTTGTAATAGTCTAGGAAGTAGGAAACCATCAAAACTGTGGAACAGTTTTGAAGAAGACGCCATTCAGACGAGATAACTGTCGAACCTACAAGACGATGACAAGTAGAGCAGAGCAAAGGTCACAAAAACTGTGCAGACAACTTTTCATGTCAAGGCTTGGATATTCAAGAAAACTGTGGATACAGCTCTTACATAGAAACTGTTGAGAGGCGCTCACAGTTTCAGATCAGGACAGTTTTGCGTCAAAGAATGCGTACATAGCAAGATGCCGATCAGTCGCAGAAGAACTCGAAGGAAGTCAACGATAAAAGACAAGTAAATACTCAGTTGCGACTGGCCAACAACGTTGTTCGGCGTCTGACACATCAAGTACAAACTGACCTGCAAAAGCAGGACAATGTTGCTGGAAAAAGGCGGAGATTCAGGCGACTTTTCAGAGAAGGATGGACTCTGATTGGACATCCCTCTCAATGTCTCTACCGGCTATTTTCTGGATTCTGACCTATAAATAGCAGGAACAACAGAGACATTCAAACCTTTGCACCTCTGTTTAATCTCGCGCATATTTGAATCTCCGACATATTTACTCCAGCCTCTCTACAGAAGTTAAAGCTCAAGCATTAAACACTCAAGAGAGAGAAGGAATTAATATCGTGGTTCATTTATTGAACACGAAGCATTCAGTGCTAAAAGAATCTTTGGAGATTCATCGTGTGACTTCTATTACACAAGGATTAAGTCTGCTGACTTAATCTACTGTCTTGGTGTTCTTACTCTCCTAGTAAGAAAATAGCAGCCTGATCTTGTAAAGGGAGAACAGGTTATCACGGGAAACTACTGACCAGTGAACGTTCTGAGAAGAACACAATCATCCAACCTACCGAAGAAGGAAAAAAGGAGGTTTGTCCTCAGTCCAACTTCGATCCGGTCCACAGAGAAGATGCAGAGCCTTCGACGGACTAAAGGAGTGAAGTACAACTGCCTGGGCGAGTGATCCATTGTGCTGTTGATAGAGGTTTCCACAGCAACTGGCTATAGATCGTGAGGACTGTATCTTCATAACTTAGTGAATTACCGGATCTGATATCCGAAGAGTGGACGTAGGACTTAAGGCTCCGAACCACTATAATATCCTGTGTTGTTTACAACTTTATTTACTTTACGCATTTTACAGTTCACAACGTATATCTTAAAAACCTTCAACAGTTATCTTATAAGTGTTGAAGTGTATAAACTGTCAACTGCGCATATCTGTAAAACTGTTAACCTAATCTGCTGACTAACGTAAACTGTGTTTTCAAAACTGCTAGGCAAAAACTGCATTAATTGCAAACTGAACTGCTCATAGTTAGAGTGTATTTATCTGTTTTAATATTTCTGCTGCACCATATACGTACTCTGATCTGGGACCAACGAGTGGTATCAGAGCAGGTCGGTCTTTCTAGACTGTCCTGTTTTGAGTCGCCTAAGACCGGATTCGTACTTCCTTACACTCTAACTGTTTGTCTAGTGTGTTTAGCGAGCAGATTACTTTCAGAAAATGATGACTTATCCTAGCCTTCCCATGTACAATCTAAAAAAGTTTGAAGTTTGGAAGAAGAAGTTTCTCATTCAACTAAGAGCTCAACATCCAGAGATGGATGAAGTTCTGAAGAATGGACCCTTGAAGATTCAGATGCCTAAAGTCGTCCTTGCGGCAGGAGAAGATCCAGGCGGTGTCGAATACGTAGACAAGCCAAAGGAGGACTGGACATTTGAAGACAAGAAACGACATCAGGTTGATTTCATTGCACAGGAGATGATTATACAATCCCTCCCAGATTCCCTCCAGGATGCAGCCGTAGAGAACAACTCGGCCAATGAACTGTGGGATTAGATCAATGATCTCACTAAAGAAACAGAAGCGATGAAGCGCAACAAGAAGCAGGTAGTAGTGGAGAAATATGAATCCTTCCAAATGCTACCTGGCGAGACAATCAAATCGATGGAAGCAAGGTTCAACGCCATCGTCAGCGAAATGAAGAACCTCGGTAGAGAAGAAAAAGTGGCAGATATGAATGCCAAAATTCTTTCAAGACTGCCGAAGGAGGATTGGTTTGTTAAAACCACCAGCCTGAAGACCATGGATCTCTCCAAAATGTCCATCAAAGAGCTGTTTGCCGAACTTCAAGCCCATGAATGGGACATCCAGTTGGTGAACAGGAATGAAGCTGTTCGAACTTCAAATTCAACAGCTGATGGTGATGCAGCATTCTTCGTAAAGAGAGACTTCCAAAGGCGTTCAAAAAGGCCAGTTTACTTCGAGAAAACTGCATATCAACCCTCACTAGATAAGGACACCTCCAACGCAGTTCAGAAGAAGGAAACTGAACTGTCAGTTGCAAAACTGGAGGATCAGTTGAAGAACCTGGCCATGCTTCTCGAGAAGGCTAAAGGGAAGGAAAAGGAAGCACAGTCCAGTGAACAAAAGTTCACGAAGAGAGAGCCACTCACGTGTTACGAATGCAACTCTCCAGATCATCTGAAATACGATTGCCCCCTAGTCTCTCAGGAGGAGAGGGACAGATTGAAGAAGGTGTTCGAGAAGAAAGCATCCAGAGCTATTGCCCAAGCAATGCTCACTAGAACCGAAGTACCAGACGTACCGGACCATGATGATGGCTACTATACGTCTGAGGATGAAAAAGATGAGGAAGCATTCCTAGCCTTTATCGCAGCAATAGATGGAGATGTTACCGATGATGAAGAAGAGAGCGCTTCAAACGGCAAAATTATGGTAACAACTAATCTGCCCTCATCTAGTACATCCATTTGCTTTGATGATAGTTATGAGCCATGTTACTCTAGCTCTGATGACATCACTTTTAAAAAGATTATCAAAGAATTTGAAAATTTTCATGAAATTAAAGATAAAGTGATTAGTGAAAATGCCTCAGTGAAATCAAAAATTTCAATTTTGACCAATGAAATCGAAAGAACGAGGTCAATCAGTGAGGAACTAGATAAAACTCAAGGGGGGACATTCAAAACTTCTTAAAGATTTTGAAAATGTTTCAAAAGACTGTGATTGTGATTCCTTGAAGAAAACCGAACTTGTCAAATCGAATGCTCTTTCAAAATGAGTTCTAAGAAATTAGATGAAATTTTAAATGTTCAAAAACAATACTTTGATAAACGAGGAATCGGTTTTTCTGAACCCCAATATGATACATCTATGAACAAGCATGCATCGACATCTAGGACTAAGAAAACACCATTGCACTCTGTCAAAGCAAATCTTAGTCCAAGTCATATAGTTGGGAAAGGAAAGGACATTCTCAAAGAACCAGTAAAGCAAGGTGTCAAGACCAAATGCTGGTCAAAATCTGACCCTAAACTGGCACCTCGACAGTATGATGACACAGTTCGAAAACTGTCTAAACCAGCTGTCGAGAGGAGAAATAACCCTTTCTTAAAACTGGACAAGCATAATGTTCCATATGCAAGGAATCCAGTTTTACCAACAAGAACGACTGAGCAACATGTAAACGTTGCAAGAAAGTTTGCTCGACAACCGGATAGAAATCCAAGAAGTCATGATAGATCATAGTTCTATCATAACAGTCATCCGAATAGGGGGAACACCTATTCGAGGCCTGAGTTGAGACAGTTCTACTCTCAAAAGACTGTGATGGCTACACACCCGAGAATAGTTTCTCGAGACTCCTTCCAGAACAGTTGCTTCAGGAAGAGTTCACACACCACATCTTTGCATAACATGCACTCACACAACACACACTTCCCTAGAAGAAAGGTAGTTACATCACAAAAAAGTGATTTAGTTTCACGAACTGTAAGAATGAAACAAGTGTGGTTACCAAAAGGTTGGATCCACAACACTAACCTTGCAGGACCCGAAAGGATACGGGGACCTAAATAATTTTTTTCTGTGTTGCAGAGGCCTAGTTCTCAAAAGAAGGCAAAGACATGGATACTAGACAGCGGATGCTCGGCTCACATGACAGGAGAAAAGGATCTGATCAAGAAACTTGAGATGTACGAATGAGCATTAGTAAGTTTTGGGAACAAGGCCACGGGACAAGTGATTGGAAAAGGATGAGTGGAGTACAATGGAATTATCATTCAGAACGTATCCTTAGTCACTAGTCTGAAGCACAATCTTCTCAGTATAAGCCAACTGAGTAAGAGTGGCTACATCATAAGATTTGAAGAATCAGAATGCCACATAATAGACAAGATGACGGACAAGACCATAATCATAGGAATCAGAAGTGGGGGTCTCTACATTGTAGATTGGTCCAGTGGAGAAAGAGGGACATGCCTCATAGCACTCAGCTCCTCAGAAGGTGTAAACTGGCTGTGGCACAAGAGACTGAGTCATCTGAACTTCAACTCGATCCGACATCTGGCGAAGCATAATCTAGTTGAAGGACTGCCACAGAAGAAGTTCCAGAAAGAAGGAGTGTGCGAATCGTGCCAGCTTGGTAAACAAACGAAAGCCTCTTTCCAGAACAGACCAGTCACAGTAAGCACTGAAAGGATCTTGGAACTGCTTCACATGGATTTGTTTGGTCCAGTTACCCCACCCACAATTGGAAAAAGAAGATACACATTGGTAGTTGTTGATGACTACTCAAGATATACATGGGTGGTGCTGCTCAAATCCAAGGACGAAGTCAAAGTTCAGTTATTAGAACTGATCACACGTCTTCAGAATGACAAAGAAGTGAAAGTCAAGAGGATAAGATCAGACAATGGGACAAAAGAATTTTGCAACAGACCTCTTATGGACTTATGTGCTGATATTGGAATTGGTCATTGATCGATGCTAAATCTGCATACAAATTATAGCAAAGGGCAAATAAATTTATAAGACAACCCAAGGGTTGGTCGATCCCACAAGAATAGTGCAACGAGGGAAAATCATGTACTGGATATGATTTTCAGATCTGTTGTTTGGGTAAATCAATTCAAAAGGTTTTGGGTTTTTTAAAACAAGTAATAAAAAGGATGGAATTCAAATATTAGAAAGCACAGATTCCAGGGAAATCTACCAATCTGATCAACTTGCAAGAATTAAATATTCAAACCCATGAAACACAATTTTGGTGGAAAATCTATTAATGTGGAATTAATTCCTTGGTCGGGCAATTAAAACCTAAATTACTAATTAGTGACCTATCTCCTCTCGGTCTCAAAATACACCAATTAATCAATTTCATAAAGATCTAGATTTTCCTACAATTGAAATCTTCTTGGTCGGACAGATAATCAAAAGTATTAAACTCTTAATTTCTATTATCGATTTTCACATTTCGGTCCTTCAATCAATAACTAAAACCTATTCCAATTTTCATCTC
>JAPKLW010001757.1:40605-67110 GCA_026898455.1 Plectranthus barbatus | reverse complement strand
GTTTATATAGTAGTAGGGTTGAGGCCTTGGATGCATATCTTCAAAAGGTATGATTTATTGCTTCCATATTGATGTATATCTTGTTCCCCAAGCAATTCTCGCCCAAAATATGTGAAAATCTCGCCAAATCTCGCCAAACAAGCCTGTCTCGGCCGAGATGGCCCTTGCCACGGCCGAGATGGCTTCATTTCGGTCGAAACAGAGACGTTTCCGCCACTTCCGACCCTTCTGCGCAGTCTCACGGTTTTGGCCATAACTTTTGCATCCAAACTTCGATTGATTCAATTCCAGTTGCGTTGGAAAGCTAACTCAAAGAGCTTTCAAATTCCATGCTCCATTAGCTCAGATTCAAACGGTGGAAGAAATAGTGACTGTTTCTTTGAACATCTGCTGCTTTCGGTACGGGTTTCCATTAGATTTGGCCTAAAACCTGCGAAATCTTACCATGGCAAGCATAACACCCTCTAATATATACTTATGCTCAGTTTATTCAAGAAAACAAACTAAAATGCATAAAAGAAAAGAAAAATAATGCGATAAGAGAGTAGAAAAACGAGTTTATCAGTCATGAGAAGTCTGCTCCTAGAAATCCTCAACAAAATGGTCTTGCTGAGCGAAGAAGCAGAACACTCAAAGAAGCAGTGAGAACCATGATGGCCGACACCGACATTGGAAAAGGATTTTGGGGAGAAGCCTTGATGACAGCCTGCTACACACAGAATAGAAGCACATTCAACACGCGGCTGCACAAGACACCCTACGAGATCTACAATGGTTGTAAGCCCTCTATAGCGCATCTTTGTGCTTTCGGTTCTCCATATTATGCTCACAATAATGGGAAGTTTAAGTTGAATACCTTCAACCCAAAGGCTGATGAAGGTGTGTTCCTAGGCTATGGGCATCCTTTATATAAGGGATATAGAGTATTCAACAAGATAACCCAGCTTGTGGAAATAACATGTCATGTTGTTTTTTATGAAGCTACTTTAGTACGCAGGACACTTCAAGAACTGAGTCTGGGGAATCATGAGATCGAGGATGTGAATGGGGAATCTAAGAGTGATCTTGATCATAATCAAACAATTCCTCTGACTAGATCTATGAATAAGATCCCTGAGACTCCAGTTGTCTCGGCTGAACCCCAAGCAGTCGAGAGGGCCGATGATGCAAATGCCATCGCTGAGGCCTTAAAGACCACAAATATTGAAGATTCAGGTGAAAAGAAGCCCCCTGAAGTATAGAATGCGGTCTTGGAAGCAGAGCATGCTGACACCAAGGGAGTCAACCTTGAAGATGTTAAAGAAGCAGAATCAGCCAGCAAGTCAACTGCTATTCAGAATCCAGATGCTGATCAGTATACAGTTTCAGAACAAGGAGACAAAAGTGTTCTAGAACAAGGAGATGAAGGAGTTTCTGAAGAAGAAGAGGAAGAAACAGTTCCAGAAGCGAGTACTGAATCATCTCAAATGGAACATCCTACAGTTTCTGAAGAACCAGCTGCCCGTGCTGAAGCCGTACCTGTGAAGAAGCCTAGTTGGCTAAGAGATCATCCCAAGGAAGCCATCCTTGATGATATTGGAAATCATGTTCGAACCAGACAGGGGACAACACTGATGTCTTGCTTCTTATCCCAATTGAACCAGTGAAGATCACAGAAGCTCTTCAATCAACAGACTGGATAAATACGATACAGGAAGAACTAAATGAGTTCAACCGCAACGATGTGTGGTATCTGGTGGATCGACCCACACATCAGTCTGTGATTGGTACCAAGTGGGTCTTCAAGAATAAAAGAGATGAGACTGGTACCATTGTTCGAACCAAGGCAAGATTGGTTGCAAAGGGATATGCACAATGCGAAGGAATAGACTTCGATGAGACATTTGCGCCAGTCGCCAGACTCGAAGCTATTCAGCTATTCCTGGCATATGCAGCCTATCACAACTTCACAGTTCTTCAGATGGATGTGAAGAGTGCCTTCCTCAACGGAGAACTAAGGGAAGAAGTCTATGTAGAACAACCCCCAGGTTTCGAGCAAGGAAATCAAGTCTATAAGCTAAGGAAAGCTTTATATGGATTAAAGCAAGCACCTAGAGCATGGTATGAAACTCTCTCACAATTTCTGCTCAAAAATGGTTTTGAAAAAGGTGCTATAGAACGTACACTATTCAAGATAAAGGATGGAGAGGACATCCTACTTGTTCTGATCTATGTAGACGACATCATATTCGGAAGCAAAAATACCAAGTTATGTGAGAAGTTTGCCCAGCTGATGCATAACAAATTCCAGATGAGTATGATGGGCAAGATGACATACTTTCTTGGTCTGCAAATTGATCAGTCTGACGAAGGGATTTTCATAAGTCAGAAGAAGTATACTCAAGACCTGATAAACAAATTTTGTCCAGAGAAGACAAAATCTCTAAGGATTCCTATGAGCACCAGTTCTCAGATCACTCTCGATGAAGAAGTAGAATCCATCAACCCGACAACTTATAGAGGAATCATTGGGTCTTTACTGTATCTAACTGCCAGACGACCAAATATATCTTATGCCGTGGGAGTATGTGCTAGATTCCAGGCTGTTGGGAAAATTATCAAAGTTTCCCTTCCCCAGTTGATAGCTTAGATCTTTGATTTGGTGTTTAAGTGTTTTGGTGGATCAAATCCTAAGTCCAACCAGCGTCAGTTTGTCTCTAGAATAGCTCTAGTCTCAAATGTAAAGTCCTGTTTAGGTCTTTTGAGTTGTAAGTCGTAGCTGATCAAGACTCATGCTGACACTGTTCATCAGCATGAGAATCTCTTACCTGGTGAAGGATTTCACCAGCAGACGACTGACAGACCCATGCTGACACTGTTCATCAGCGTGGAGTCAAGAGCTAATGACTGGCTACTGTTCACCAGTTGGAAGGATTTCACCAGCAGGAGGCTGACAAATCCTACCAGCAGAATATGTGTTCTGGCTGACACTAGTCACCAGCAGAGACTGCCAGCACAAGATCACCAGTATGTTCTACCAGTCGGATGTTACCAGCAGAATTCAAGATTCGCTCTCCCAGAGTCTTAGAGACAAAAAGAAGATTCGTCTGAGGAATATACTGACAAAGTATGACTTTAAGGGAGGATACCTTAAAGTCTATCAGTTCAAGACACCAGTTGCGATTCCTCGTACTGACGAAATAATGCCGTTCTGACACAAAGAGGTCTGTGTCAGAAAAAGCAGACACAGGTATGGCGTTTTCCTGAAATTCCTACCTGCCGCCGTCTGAAGTACATCCGAGGACAGAGACCCATTCCGGATGTGTCCAAACGGCTAGAAATTTGAATGGGATCCTGCGTCTATAAATAGGTCGGAGCTACCAACATTTAAGAGGCTTCCACACTTGCACACTGGTTTACACGCTTGCATCCTGAACATTCAATACTCTCCAACTACCGAAAGAACGAACATTCATTGCAAGCAAGCAAGCATCTTTCGAGGCTTTCTTTAAAGCTTATCCTTGTGTTGATATCTTTCAAACACGAGACTTTCAAGCTTCCTGCTTGTAAGTTTAGACCTCACTTGGTGTTCTTTCTCTTTCTGAGGAAGAACATAGCAGCTCTAGAGCCAGCCAGCTCTTGAGTTATTACGGGCAGTTTGCCGTAGAGGATTTACGTTCTTGGGAGAACTCAACACCCAACCAGTCAGAGGAGGAGGTTGAAGTGACGTGCTCGCACTCCATCCATCTGACGAGAGTTGAAGAAGGACAAGGACCGGGAGCGGTTGATCCAGTGGACTGGTAGACGGGGCATTTACCAGCTGGAGATAGATCGTAGGAACTTTGTACCGGATTACTCTTATAGTGAATTTCCAGTGAGTCGACTGGAGAGTGGACGTAGATCAGTTGATCGAACCACTATAAAAATCCTTTGCCTTTATCTGCTTTCAGTATTTAAATTTCTATTTGAAACCCAGCACTCAAGTGCTGGTGTATATCTGAAAACTGATAACTGTGCAAACTAGGCTTAAAATATTCTAAGTGTTGAGCTATCAGCTGACCAGCCAGTCAGCCAGTCAGCTGAGTAACCAGCAGGACAGAGTGCAAGTTAGACTTATAAGTTCAATATTTCCACTGCGTAACGTTATACACTCTGATAAACCGGGACCAACACAGGCAAATCCTAAGAAGTCCCACATGGATGCGGCAAAGAGAGTTGTAAGATACCTCAAGAGTACAGAGTCTCTAGGTATCTGGTATCCAAAAACTGATGGAATCATGTTAAATAGATTCTCTGACTCAGATTTTGGAGGCTGCAGAATTGACAGAAAGAGCACAAGTGGGACGTGTCAGTTACTAGGACATAAATTGATCAGCTGGTTTAGCAAGAAACATCATTCGGTGGCTACATCAACCACAAAGGCAGAATATGTAGCAGCAGCCAGCTGTTGTGCTCAAGTGCTTTGGATAAAGCAGCAGTTTAAGGATTATGGAATTGATACAGGATGTGTTCCTATCTACTGCGATAGTAACAACGCAGTTTCAATCTCGAAGAATCCTGTTCTACACTCTAGGATGAAGCACATTGATATTCATCATCACTTCATCCGAGACCATGTTGAAAAGGAGGATGTCTCGGTGGAGTATATTAGAACGGAAGACCAGCTAGCGGATATATTCACCAAACCGCTACCTGAGGCTCGTTTCAAAGAGCTATGCATCAAACTAGGTCTTCTAGAGTTTGATAGAATCTCGAGAGAAGGAGATGATAATTGATTATGACAAGCTGTCAAACTGTACAAGTTAAAGTCTTCGTTTAAGTCAGTTGCAGTTTGCCAATGTTTGTAGTTTGTTGAAGAGACAAGGGAACAAGAGCTCATTCATTAATAATGGATACAAGAAGATAAGTCACCCTTACAAGTTGAAAACAGATACAAAAGAAACTGTTACATCACTATCGTCTATCATGGGATAAGTGCCCAGTTGATTGGATGAGGAGGGTAGTATTCAGCTCCAACCAGACCTGAAGGACCATCCTTGAGATAATGAATACTCTTCTCCAGCAACCAGCTCAACTGCATACCGTAGGGAACAGTGGCACCTGGGAGACTCTGAAGGGCCCTTTTCAGGCGATCAAAGATGAACCCTGCCCAGTCAACCTCTCATTTCTGTTCAAACGCCATTATTGCTTTCCAGACAGGTGGCTTAAATTTAGTTTCTTCGGGAAGATTGCAGACAACCATTTGGTTTAATGATATCGAAGGACAACTTACAGCTAGGCCTGAGGTATTCACTTGGAGCAGTCGGATTGAAGCGGATGTTCCCTTCTCTCCATTCAGGCCATATGGTCCATTCTGGTGCTGTCACTTCGCTTCGATAAGACATGACAGACATTCTTCTGCCATGACGAAGCAGACCAGATTCTGCTGCAAAATAGCTTACAGACCAACAAATTTCCCTCCCGCTGAGATTACAGATAATCTCATCCTCAGTCACTGTGGAGTAATATGCAAACATCCTTAGCAACTCTTCATGGAAGCTATGAGGCTCAATGGTTACAAATCTGCCCAACCCACTGTCTCTCAGAAGACCCATCAACCATTGATCTATACACAAAGTTCTCCAATGATATGCTTTAATTCCTATTATGTTGAGGATCTTGTTCCTTCGAATGGAGATCTTCCCAATCACTTCCACGACATTTGGTATCGTGTTAGCAGATGGAGAAGGAGGAGGAGAAGGAGCCATACAGTTCTCAGAGAAAGTTCTAATCTATGCTCAGTTAAAGGATATTAGATGGGTTATTTATCAAAGATGCTGAAGAAGACTATTTATGGCCGGTTTCTCATTGAAACATTTGAGGAGGATATCAAGCATCTTAAGGATACGATCTATCATGACACAAAAATTGAAGTCAATAGGCAAGCATTCAATGCTCAACAACTACGGTAAGCCATCCACGATGGAACGTGTGGTGAATAGGTCTGAAATCTACTAAGTCTAAAAAGGGTGAAGTCTGCAGAGAAGACAGACTGTAAGAGTACGAATTTCAGACAAAACATCATATCCATAAGAAAAGTTGCACAAAGGGTACATAATGCTTCAAGGATCATGAGTGAAGTGCAATGTCCAAGAGAGAATAATGAGTATAGTGTAGAAAGCTTCTCTTATGGTGGAAACTGTGTCTCCGGATAATCAATAAGGAACAGACATCTCATTAAAAGATAAGAGGTACATGATGCATTATCAGAAATATCAAAGAGGAGGACAGTTCACCCCAGGTCTCCAACCATTAAACTACAAAAAAACTGATTCAAAAGAAGCCAGAGGAAATCAGCCGATGGAAAAGCACCGTGGTGGATAAAAATCTGAATCTAAGATGTTGGATCACCCACCTCGAGCATACTCTGGAAACTACTGCTCAACAAGCCAACTCAAGGGAATTCCATACGGAGCAGAGAGGACTGGCAGATTTTCAACGGCATATCTCACTCAATCAAAGACGAAGCATGCCCAGTCAACCTCAGCTTCATCAACGAAAGCCATCATCGCCTTCCACACCGGAGGGGAGAAGTCTATAACCGATGATAGATTTCTAACCATTATTTGATTAATAATATCAAACACCACCGGATATCGAGGTGTCAAGAAACTCGAAGAAATTGTTGGATGGAAGTCTACAGGAATTCCTCTCCATTTCTGCCATGCATGCCATTTAAGAGCAGTCTCGTCTTTTCGATAGTCCATCAAAATCATCATATCGTAAGGTAGTCCAAAACTAAGGGAGAAAGACTCCGGCGACCAGCATATCTTCTGCTCATGGAAGAAGGCACTTATCTCATCACCCTCTTCCACATAGCACACGTCAGCAATATCACAAAGAACCTTGTTATGAAACTTGTAAGGCTGACAAGTCACGAATGATACAAGCTGATTGGACCTCAGATCAGACATGACAATGTTGTGGATAGGAGTTTCCGAATACTCCACCAACAATCCAGTCGGGTAAAGATTTTACCCCTCATTATCTCAATCTGACCAGGAATTGCCATTCTCTCAAAAGAAGAAGTTGTTTCAAGGCGTGTATGAAAAGATGGGTTGAATACATTCTCCTATTCACACGAAGATGGTATTTATGGACAACATCTCACAAGGTTCAACTGATCATGGACATGTGGACGAGGAGACTGCACGCTGAAGTGTGCAGAGATCAGTGATAAGCCTTCTGGGTGTTTGAGAGATTGGAAACTGGCACAACAATTTTCAAATAGAAAGGATCAAAGGAAAACTGTCATTCTCTCCTAAAGGAAGATATGAATCATGCTGATTCCGTCAGCTGGATGGAAACTTTCAAAGGAAGCAAGGCCATGGCGTATTACATGGTGACACATAACCACGATCACGTGCTACGCATACATCACGACAGAATAGGAATAAACGTCTCTGCACCAGCCTTCATCACAACCGATGATCTCATAAAGTGAAAGCTCATCTCAGCCGTGGATCTAACTGCGTCAAAACCTCGATTAAACCTCCCCCACGAGATCAACCATTACCCTAATTTGATCTCTACGATCGCCTCCTCTCAGATTCGTCCGAATTTTTCATCCTCCCTACACTCACATTGATCTTAGATATCATAGGGAAGAGAAAGATCTTATCTAGCAAAGGATCGAACGCATCAAGAAGTTCAAGCAGAGGCGCCCCTACTCAAGATTGAACTCATAAGGAACTAAAGCAGCTATTGAATGATATAGTTGATGCTGCCAATCTCTCCAATAAAGACATCCGAGTAAGTTAAGTCGTTAAAGAAAAGATCTTAAATCTGAAAGAGCTTGATTACGTGAGTTCCGATGAGCGACTCTACAACAAGCTGGACAAAGTGGAAAATGCCATTGTTGACCAAAGTGGAAAATGCTTTAGAACCAAGGTGAACAAGATTCCTATGGTTATAAAAGTTGATACTGTTGCTGAATTCTTTCACCTATCCAAAACTAGTGAAATCATAGCGAGCTACTTAAAGAATGATGATGGGGCAAAGGAGAGACGTTGGAATGTCTGGAAGAAACCCGAGCATCAAGACAGTTTCCACTTACCAACGCGGGTTTCCGAATTAAGGCCTCTTTACAAGACTCTCAGTGATATCACACTTTGAATGCTTTACTGCGGTATATGATCTTTCTCTGAATTAAGTCAACCTAAGTATGCGGTTATGATGGCATTGGATGATGGTCCAGGTGGGAACTGGGCTGAGTTCATTTTTGGGCGTATTCTTGAGAATGCCAAAAACAATGAGACCATTCGGGAGACCACCAGATTCAAATTCGGAGTTGCTTTTGGATTAAAAATCAGTTACTTAATAGAGCAATTGATCGGTCTCCGGGAAGAGGGTGAACACCTAGTCTCATCTGGTTTCTTACCTCACAGTGATAAAATTCATTGGAAAGCAGTTAAAGGAAGTGATCATGAACATCAACAGAATGATAATGATGATTTGGAGATGAATATCACTGAAGGTTGCAACGTACAAACTGCCACTGAGAGAACGGTACACGCCAAAATTGTCTTCACACGAACGGCAAGTAAAAAAAGGAGGAGGTTAGTGCTGAGAAGTATCTTGGAAGAAGAAAGACAAAGGAGTAAGAAGGGAAAGCAAGTTGAAGATCGTGCAGAAAATAGAAGAGACAGAACAGTCACTATTGTGGACCTTCAAAGTCCATCTCACTCAGATAGAGAATCTACTCATCGACAACCCTTCACTCCTTCCACATCTTCTGACAGTTCAGCTTCAAAAGCTCATTGACAATCACCTTTGTCAATAAAGCTGATTATTCAGACAACCTCAGAGACAGGGGGAACGATTTTAGCGAGACCAGTTGAGGAAACTGTCAATCAGAGTTTACAAGTGGAAGCTATTGCCACACAAGAGCCACTTCCTCAACAGGAAATTATAATACAAGATGAGCCAGCTTCGAAAACTGGTGAAGCAACAGCTAAACGAACTGTCAAATGACTGTCTCTACCAGAACTCCTTACAAAAGATTGGGTCTCTCAGTCACTACCGCACGAATGATAGGTGAATCACATCTTGAGTATGTTCGTCGCAGGATAAATGAGAATCATGCGAAGCTTTTGAAGATACAGGATCTCCATAGATGGTTGAATGTACAGACAGATGATATCCAACTGGAACTTCTAGAACTTGAAGATAAAGAAGCACAAGAATTAGAGAGACTACTCATCGAGGCTGCAGTAGCAGTACTCAAGAGAAAAGAGGAAGAAGCTGCTGAGCTGAAAAGGAAGCAAGAGGAAGAAGCTGCAGCCGCTGAACTTAAACGACAACAAGAAGTAGCTGCAGCTGCTGAGCTGAAAAAGAAGCAAGAAGAAGAGGCAGCAACAGAGCTAAAACACAAAGTGGAAGAAGCTGCTGAGCTCCAACGACTAGAGGCAGAAGCTACTGAGCTGAAGAGACAAGAGGAAGAAGCTGCAAGTGCAGAAGCACTTCGAAAGGAAGCAGAAGCCACTGCTGAACAGGCTAAGCATGAAGCATAAGCAATCGCAGCTACACAAAAGGAGGAAGAGGCAGCAAAGAGTCAAGCTCCTCCTCTACCTGAGACTTCCACTGCTACCTCTCAGAGTCAAACCCATGGAGACTCTAGAGCATTAGCCACAGTTGAAGGAATTCTTTCTCCAAATCCTCTTTCCGTAGCTGTAAATCCTTTACCCTATAATGTTCTAAGGCAAGAGATAGATCATCGTGTGGAACAGCAGATGGCTATTGTTATTGATATTGTCAAAAAGGGGGAAGAGAGAAGGGATGAGTCGTTGAAGCTGCAGTTGATCTTAATTGATCGTAAGCGAGAAGAGGAACAAAGTAAGCGAGAAGAGGAACAGAGAAGACGAGATGAGAAATACAGAAAGCTAGAAGAAGAATGCAGGAAGCGGGATGAGAACATTACAATGAAGCTGAATTTACTAATGGCTGTCAGAGAGGAAGATAGGAAACACCTCTCAGATGTAACCGCAGTCCTGAAGGTGCAAGCCGGTCTGTTTCCAATATCTGCCGCAACCTTCTCGAAGCCAAAAGACGCAGATTCCTCGAATCAAGAAAGGGAGAAGGACAAGAATCAAGACAAGTAAGCAAAGGTCATAAATTCCCATTTTGGTTTGATTGCATTCTGAATGACTTTTATTACTGCAGTTTTGAAACTTTTCATGTACTTGTAATTGATCATATCTATTGAAAAGTGAAAAACTGTTGGTTTGAAGACAACTGCTCATTGTCTCTTACCGTGATTCTTGTCTGGCTGAATTCACATATTCCAGTGTGATCAGCAATCCTTCTTCTCTTATCACTCTAAATTGATTGACTTTATTCAAGAAATATTATCCCATTAAGGGGGAAGATCATTTAGAGTAGGTCGAGTGTAGAAGAAGCACAATTCTGAGCAATGATTAGATAGAAAAATTTGTAAACTCAGATCAACTGCATCTTCTCGCCGACTTAGATAGACTTAGAGGTATGGTTTTGACAACATCAAAAAGGGGGAAATTGTTAGGTGTTGATGTAGAAATCCCACCTTAAATTGATGTTTTGATGTGTCAAACCTATATACCAAAGTCTAGGTCTTAGAGTTATTACCTCATGTAATCCTTGTATAGGATGATCGAGTTGTAATTGTCTAGGAAGAAGGAAATCATCAAAACTGTGGAAAAGTTTTGAAGAAGATGCCATTCGGACGAGAAAACTGTCGAACCTACAAGACGAAGAAAAGTAGAGCAGAGCAAAGGTCACAAAAACTGCGCAGACAGCTTTTCATGTCAAGGCTTGGATATTCAAGAAAACTGTGGATACAGCTCTTACATAGAAACTGTTGAGAGGCGCTCACAGTTTCAGACCAGGACAATTTCGCGTCAAAGAATGCGTACATAGCAAGATGCCGATCAGTTGCAGAAGAACTCGAAGGAAGTCAACGATAAAAGACAAGCAAATACTCAGTTGCAACTGGCCAACAACGTTTTTCGGCGTCTGACACATCAAGTACAAACTGACCTGCCAAAGCAGGATAGTGTAGCAGAAAAAGACAAAGATTCTGGCGACTTTTCAAAGGAGGATGGACTCTGATTGGGCATCCCTCTCAATGTCTCTACCGGCTATTTTCTGGGTTCCGACCTATAAATAGCAGGAACAACAGAGACATTCAAACCTTTGCACCTCTGTTTAATCTCGCGCATATTTGAATCTCTGACATATTTACTCCAACCTCTCTACAGAAATTAAAGCTCAAGCATTAAACACTCAAGAGAGAGAAGGCATTAATATCATGGTTCATTTATTGAACACGAAGCATTTAGTGCTAAAATAATCTTTGGAGATTCATCGTGTGACTTCTGTTATACGAGGATTAAGTCTGCTGACTTAATCTACTGTCTTGGTGTTCTTACTCTCCTAGTAAGAACATAGCAGCCTGATCTTACAAAGGGAGAACAGGTTATCACGGGCAACTGCCGACCAGTGAACGTTCTGGGAAGAACACAATCATCCAACCTACCAAAGAAGGAAAAGGGAGGTTTGTCCTCAGTCAAACTTCGAGCCGGTCCACAGAGAAGACGCAAAGCCTTCGACGGACTGAAGAAGGAGTGAAGTACAACTGCTTGGGCGAGTGATCCATTGTGTTGTTGACAGAGGTTTCCACAGCAATTGGCTATAGATCGTGAGGACTGTATCTTCATAACTTAGTGAATTACCGGATCTGATATCCAAAGAGTGGATGTAGGACTTAAGGCTCCGAACCATTATAATATCCTGTGTTGTTTACAACTTTATTTACTTTACGCACTTTACAGTTCACAACGTATATATTAAAAACCTACAACACATATCTTATAAGTGTTGAAGTGTATAAACTGTCAACTGCGCATATCTGTAAAACTGTTAGCCTAATTTGCTGACTAACGTAAACTGTGTTTTCAAAACTGCTAGGCAAAAACTGCATTAATTGCAAACTGAACTGCTCATAGTTAGAGTGTATTTATCTGTTTTAATATTTCCGCTGCACCATATATGTACTCTGATCTGGGACCAACACATCTCTTCCTCTCGCCAGAGCCGGGTTTTGGTCGGAAAATCGGAGATATCGGGGGTGGTTGGAATGGCCAAAAACGGCTAAAGCAAAGGCTGCTCGAGCTGCGCGCGTCGAACTAGAGAAGGCCATCGGCCGGTCGACGCTTCCTGCGTCAGTCGATGTGCCGGTGTCGGGCGATGCATCTGTCGTCAGTCGATACGCCGGTGGTAGACGACACCAGCTCCGACGGTCAACGCATGCGTGGTCTGCTCTCTCTCGTTTATATATATTCATGTTACGTAAATGTGTGTATTATGTATGAAAAATTCTTCTCTCTCTCTCGTAAGTAATGTATATATGGGTATGTTAATTTTATAATAATAATAATAATAATAATAATAATAATAATAATAATAATAATAATAATAATAATAATAATTTTTATTATTATTATTATTATTATTATTACTATTATTATTTTTAAAACTTTTATTTATTTAATTATTTAACTATTATGTTTTATTATTAAACTTATTCCATAATTACGGATCTTGTTCAGTTATCTATTTAATTATATCAATTAGATTTAACAACATTTCAAATGTATATAAATATTGTGAATTACGTAATTAAGATTAGTACGTAATTGAACATTAATTATTTCAAGTTGACTAATGCATTGTTGAGATGAGAGATTAGCCGTTTAATATATAACGTGCTTTGAGTTTAATGATTATTTAACCATTAACTGATTAACCTGTATAAACATGTTTAGATAAGTTATACAAATACCTTGACTTACGAGGTTGGTTAGCTTAGTCAATCCGGCCCGAGACGCGTTCGTTGGCAAAACCGCCGTTGGAATTCCGACTTTTCAATAGAGCGGAGGCGAACTGAGATCAACGAGAAGGAGGCCCTACTCACTACAAACGAATACACCACAAGATCGATCGAACTGCACTCATGCCTCCACCGCATCAAGTTGACCGCCCTCCCTACGTAGTGATTTTATCAATCATGTACGTAGGGAGGACCTTCATTCTGATTGGTATATCATGAAAAAAGAAAGCCATTTGCACCAGGCGCACTGCGCTTTCCCTTGCCCATACGTATTGATTGGGAGTCCGTGTTTGTCGGTCGGTCGATTAGACAATTATCAAACCTTGGACTTATGTGTAGCACAAATTGTGATGATATCAGTTGGGCCCTAGATAATTCACCTGACTTGTCTTGTATACTTGTGTTGTTATTGAATGAACTGCACGATAGCAGGCTCGGCTTTCAATGACGGAAAATTTCGTCGCTAAACTTTTTTAATTTATTTTATTTATTTAGCTACGAAATAATTCAGTCGCGAGAAATTTTTCGTCGTTGAATTTTTATTATTATTTTTTATTTATTTAACGACAGAAAACTCTATCTCAAGAACTTTAAATTTATTTTATTTTTTTAGCGACGAAAAATCCCGTCACTCTAACATTTAAAATATATATATTTTTAGCGACGGAAAATTCCGTCGCTATAGTTTTTTTATTTTACTTCCGTTGCAATTTTGTCAAAAATCCATCGCAAAATAGCAACGAAAATTTTTCCGTCACCAATTCCGTCGTTATTTTGCTATTTTTTTGTAGTATAAGCGGCGGTTCTGACTTTTAAATTTCATAACTTTGCCGAACGGCAACGGGATTGAGATCTAACCACATATTTGTGTTCCTTGTGCAGTTAGGAACATTTTGGTACCCACCGATCGTCCCGAATCGCTGGAAAACCGGAGTTACTCCAAGGAAGGTAACATCTCTTCCTCTCGCCGGAGCCGGGTTTTGGCTGAAAAACCGGAGATATCGGGGGTGGTTGGAATGGCCGAAAATGGCTGAAGCATAGGCTGCTCGAGCTGCGGGCGTCGAACTTGAGCAGGCGATCGGCCGGTCGACGCTTCCTGCATCGGTCGATGTGCCTGTGTCGAGCGACGTATCTGTCGTCTGTCGGTACGCCAGTGTTGGTCGACGCCAGCTCCGGCAGTCGACGCACGCATTGTCTGCTCTCTCTCGTTTATATATATTCATGTTACGTAAATGTGTGTATTATGTATGAAAAATTCTTCTCTCTCTCGTAAGGAATGCATATATGGGTATGTTAATTTTATAATAATAATAATAATAATAATAATAATTATTATTATTATTATTATTATTGAAACTTTTATTTAATTAATTATTTAACTATTATGTTTTATTATTAAACTTATTCCATAATTACGGATCTTCTTCAGTTATCTATTTAATTATATCAAATTGATTTAACGACATTTCAAATGTATATAAATATTGTGAATTACGTAATTAAGATTAGTACGTAATTGAACGTTAATTATTTCAAGTTGATTGATGCATTGTTGAGATGAGAGATTAACTGTTTAATATATAACGCGCTCTGAGTTTAATGATTATTTAACCATTGATTGATTAACCTGTATAAACTTGTTTCGATAAGTTATACGGATACCTTGACTTACGAATATTGCGTATTGATTGGGGGTCCGTCTCAATCGGTCGGTCGATTAGACAATTATCAAATCTTGGACTTATGTGCAGAACAAATTGTGATGATATCAGTTGGGCCCTAGATAATTCACCTGACTTGTGTGGTATACTTGTGTTGTTTTTGAAGGAACTGCAGGATAGCAGGCTCGGCTTCCAATACTTGCTTAATTGTTATCACTATTTAATCCTATCTATTTTATTGTTATATAAAAATAATTAAAATCTAGCTAAATAATTTTTTCTAATTCTGTTGTTAGAATTATTTTTAAATTTGGCGACGGAAAATTCCATCATTAGAATCTTTATTTAATTCTATTTATTTTTTTGTAGTATAAGTGGCGGTTCCGACTTTTAAATTTCATAACTTTGCTGAACGGCAACGGAATTGAGATCATACCACATATTTGTGTTCCTTGTGAAGTTAGGAACATTTTGGTACCCACCGATCGTCCCGAATTGCCGGAAAACCGGAGATACTCCAAGGAAGCTAACATCTCTTCCTCTCGCCGGAGCCAGGTTTTGGCCGGAAAACCGGAGATATCGGGGGTGGATGGAATGGCCGAAAACGGTTGAAGTAGAGGCTGCTCGAGCTGCGAGCGTCGAACTGGAGCAGGCGATCGGCCAGTCGACGCTTCCTGCTTCGGTCAATGTGCCGGTGTCGGGCGACGCATCCGCCATCGGTCGATACGCCGGTGGTGTTCGACGCCAGCTCCGGCAGTCGACGCACGCGTGGTCTGCTCTCTCCCGTTTATATATATTCATGTTATGTAAATGTGTGTATTATGTCTGAAAAATTCTTCTCTCTCTCGTAAGTAATGCATATATGGGTAAGTTAATTTTATAATTATTATTATTATTATTGAAACTTTTATTTATTTAATTATTTAACTATTATGTTTTATTATTAAACTTATTCCATAATTACGGATCTTGTTCAGTTATCAATTTAATTATATCAGTTAGATCTTACGACATTTCAAATGTATATAAATATTGTGAATTACATAATTAAGATTAGTACGTAATTGAACGTTAATTATTTCAAGTTGACTGATGCATTGTTGAGATGCGAGATTAGCCGCTTAATATATAACGCGCTCTGAGTTTAATGATTATTTAACCATTGATTGATTAACCTATATCAACATGTTTAGATAAGTTATATGGATACCTTGACTAACGAATATTGTGTATTGATTGGGGTCCGTATCAGTCGGTCGGTCGATTAGACAATTATCAAACCTTGGACTTATGTGTAGCACAAATAGTGATGATATCAGTTGGGCCCTAGATAATTCACCTGAGTCTTGTATACTTTTGTTATTGAAGGAACTGCAGGATAGCAGGCTCGACTTCCAATACTTGCTTAATTGTTATCACTATTTAATCCTATCTATTATATTGTTTATATAAAAAAAAATTAAAACCTGGCTTAATAATTTTTTCTAATTCTGTTGATAGAAGTATTTTTAAATTTGGTGACGGAAAATTCCATCATTTGAATCTTTATTTACTTCTATTTATTTAGCAACAGAAAAAATCTGTCACTAGAATTTTTTAATATATTTTATTTATTTAATGTTGGAAAAATTTTGTCGCTAAACTTTTTTAATTTATTTAGCTACGGAATAATTGATTCGCGAGAAATTTTAAGATTTTTTTATTTGTTTAGCGACAGAGAATTCCGTCGCTGAATTTTTTTATTTTATTTATTTATTTAACGACTGAAAATTCTTTAGCTAGAACTTTTAATTTTTTTTATTTTCGCTATAATTTTTTAATTTTACTTCCGTTGCAATTTTGTCGAAAATCCATCGCAAAATAGCAACGAAAAATTTTCCGTCACCAATTCCGTCGTTATTTTGCTATTTTTTTGTTGTATAAGCGGCAGTTCCAACTTTTAAATTTCATAACTGTGCCGAACGACAACGAAATTGAGATCTAACCACATATTTGTGTTCCTTGTGAAGTTAGGAACATTTAGGTACCCACCGATTGTCCCGAATTGCCGGAAAACCGGAGATATTGCCGGAGATACTCCAAGGAAAGTAACATTTCTTCCTCTCGCCAGAGCCGGGTTTTGACCGGAAAACCGAAGATATCGTGTCGCGCCCCCAAACTGGGCCTATGCGACAGACCCACGTGCGGGCAATGCACGTTAAGGGTTTTAAAACAATTTAAAACGTTATGAAAATGATGAAGTTGAAATAACTCAAAAATTAATTGAAATCAACATAGATGATGGATTAAACGGCGGAAGCGACTTGAGTGGAAATAATTTAATAAACTTTAAATATGCTTCATTGAATTTGAAATGAATAAATCTCGACATGATTAACGGTTGAAGCATAACGGAAGCAAAATTGAAATATTCAACGGTATACGTGGAGGGCATCAAAACATGCACATACTCAAAAAGGGAAATCCAATAATTTCAAATTATGACCTCCACGCGGGTCTCACGCCAAGTGCAACTTGGAACAATAAATACAAGTTCGAAATGAAAGAAACGAATTGGATCTATGTATTAAGACATAGCCCACAGCTCATGTACCGGACGATTAACAAAATTCACGAAGAGCATGCTAGGAATATATGTATATATATTCAACTCAATAAGGACCCTAAGTTATCAAGAGAATAGGGAAACGGATGACGACATTCGACTCAGTTCAATCAATACATAACAAGGAGTTACGACTAAGACATGCCAGTACAAGTGACAACGAATAGTAAATTCTCAAGGTAACTTTACATTTTTCAATAGGCCTTCACAATTATCCCCTCGACCATCCCCTTCACCACAACGCCACCGCCACCTCGTCACCTGTTACCTGCATGTGGGGAAAATACACACAGGGGCTGAGTATTCGGCGTACCCAGTGTTCACAGTGTCCCAAAAATAGATTACATATATATTATGGAAATGCACCGCATCACACATGCATAACACAAGGGTTTTATTGAAAACAACTTGTGAATGCACAAAACAATTTACCTCACAAGGGCATGCCCACTCATTTTATGGCACCAACACAATCATCATCCCAACATTCACATCGCCAAAAATTTCATCATGTCATCACGTTATTCAAATATGGGGTAAGATGGGAGTGGCCACTCACCATCCACCCGGTAAGGGAATCCGAGTCCTTACCTGACCAGTAGTTTTATTACTATCCGGGCTAATACATTAGACTTACAATACCACGGGGGTAGCTAATCCCCGATCCAGCACATCTCCAATATCATTCATAATCACCACCAACATCAACAACATCAATATCAATTGCAAAGGTGCCAAAAACATCAATGTTCTCCTAGGTGATGCCTCCTTTTGACGGTCACCAATACCTAGATTGTTTAACATTTAATTACTAGGTGTGTTCCTTTTACTTTAAAACATGTTATACATGTATAATCAACTCATTAAACTCATTTAGCATGCTTCATTCATAAACTCATAATATTAGCACATAATCTTACTTATCACTAAATACATGCTTGCATAGTCATTATCTACTTTAACATACTTAACATTCTTTCAACAATTCAAATATTCACAGCCATTATACATACTTCATAAGTTCCTTTTGATTAATTATGCTCATATGTTCATTTATAACCTTTTCCTAGTGATGTAATAGTTTTGATTTAAAAACATGTTAATGCCCTAGTTCTAAATGTAAATGAGCGATCAATTAATAATGAAATATGTTTTAAAGACATTCTTAAGTTGTGAAAATATGTTTCTTAGATTTAGAAAGACATATGAATGCAAGTAAATAACTCTATGATTTTTGACTTAGTGAAATTTCCCAGTCAAGTATCTAAATGTGGTGCTATTTTAAAAAAGATGCTGATTAAAAAGTACAAGGAAGTTGGGTATGATATTTTGTATACAAAAACTAGACTTTAAAATAAACATGCTCCAATTGACGGTTCATGAAAATCATTTTTCGTTTGAAAGTTACGGGCTGGGGGAGAATGCATTTCCTGGGGGTTTTGCTACGGGTTAAAAATAGGGGTGCAGTCTTTAAAAATTATTTGTGACCAAACTACTTATGATAATGACTTGAAATTTAATATTCAGACACTATAATGTGTTAAAAACCAAAATATAAAATTTTGGGAATTTTCAGAAAAGTCTAAGTGCAGTTTCATACACGGTTTTTGACATATGACACAGAATGACACATTTTAATGCAGGGGGCATAACATTCGAACCACATGGTATTTTGACATTAAACCAAAACCAACACTTTTCTAACACATTCACATACAACATATTTAAATTTCAACTTAATCGGAAATCATTTGACAAACCCAAAACAAAAAGAAAACAGAGGTACAAATCTGCCAACTTTTCCAAGTATTAGATTTTAAACAAAATCAAAACGTGTCTTCCCCTGTTTTTCATTTATTCCATTGTTTAGATAAAGAGTTGAAACTTGACATAAATACTCAACACAATGTCTAGGAATTTTCTATATTTATTAGAATTATTTTTACAAGGGTAATATATTTTTCCTAAGCACTTAAATCTATTCTGGATTTGCCACACGAAGTTGCAGAGGTCATAACTCACAAACCACTCAACATTTTTAAGAAATTCCAAATCCCACATGACCCTAACTCATCATAGTTTATCATATTCGAAATTGAGCACAATCCACAATCGTTTACCCGGTCTGCCGTGCCCCAACAGATTGGGAAGAGAATCGGGTTTTCACATCTTTGCATCAAAACTATTCCTCAACTCATATTAAGTAATTTCATAGTCATGGAAGCTCCAAAAGCATATCATGGCAGCATAACATCAACCAAACAGATAGGAGCATGATTCATTCATTTAAAAACGACAACTCAACAAAAATCGCATCTCTAGCCTATTGATCGTACATGCAATTTAATATTCGTGTTTAGGAGATTAAAAGAGGTAGGAAAGATCCTACTTGAGAGGGGAAGATTTCAGATTTGAAGTATTTCTTGGAATCAAACTTTGTGAGCTCCTCCCTCTCCAATCTTCGCATTTTCGAGCTCCTCTAACCAAGTAGACTTCAATTCTCCACGATTCGTGTCTTCTCCTTTCGATTCCCAGCTAGGTCGAAAATTTGGATGTGAGAAATTGATAGGGCTTTTGGTATCCAAACGAAGAGGAAGGTGAGGGGATTCCGAATATATAATTATTGAAGGGATTGGCGTAGGATTGGTAGGAATTTTTGTGAGAAGAGAGGGGCAGCTTCAAGAAGGTTTCAATGGAGTCTTCGTGTTGCAGAGAAAGAAAAGTCTTGAGGGAGAGAGAGAGAGTGATCGACGAGAGAGAGAGAGAGGTGTCGAGAGGGAGAGAAAGAAAATAAAAAGGGAAAAGGGATTTTGTAAAATAAAATAAGGATAGGATATTTTATCTTAGAGCAAAAATCTATTATAGCAATTTGGTTAAATATACTTTAGTAAATAATAACCCTTATGAAATACTCCAAAAAATAGCAAAAACACCTTTTCATCAATTTTTCTTCCATAAATACCCTTCAATTATTTCTCTTTTATTTATTTCAATTATAATTATTTTTATTTCTAATATTTCCATATCTTCTATTTCTAATACACATTTCTAATTCTAATTTTTAATCTAATTTCTTCTAATTGTTGATGTAATTCTTTAATTTTAGATTCTAATATTTCTATATCAGAACTAAGTTGTCTAATTTCCTGTATATTTTCTTTATCAACAAGTGTAAATTTTCTTACTAGACAACTATAAGCAGTATGAGCTTCAAGATATTCTTTTCGTAATTTTTGTTGCATCAATTCATCAGTATAAGGAAGATATATGCTCCTTTCCTCATCTATTTTTATTGATATAAAAGTGGAACTAGGCATAATTTAATAACATTATATTTTATCATTTATTTCTGTAACTACTATTTTTAATTCTTGTATTTGTTTATTTAGTTGTGTCATTTGAATATCTGAATGTAATGTTTGTCTTTTTAGTGGCTCAGACCATTTATTCTGGCTTATATTACTTGTACTAGCTCTTGCTTGTTCTATGATACCTTTTGAGATTGGTGTATTATTTTGAATTCTTTGAGATGAACTTCGTTGAATGAATTTTTGTAGGCTATTATCTTTTTTTATTACAGTACTTGTAGTACTTAATAGTTCGTCTGTATATATTCTATCTCTATGTTGAAAAATTATACTTAAATTACTATTAGTTAATGCATATGATACTTTGTAACTTACAGTAAATGGTATGTCTAAGGATTTCATTAAATCTTTTTTAAGAAAATTACATCGGACTCCAATTGCATCACTAAAGGTTTGTGTTTGGAAAGGAATTCCATATTGTAATGCAACATTGAATTTAATGATGTCAAAACCTAGATTGCCATCTATTTCTCCTATAATTTTATCTTTTTCATTCAAAATTCTATTGTCAACAGATTGTAATTGTACGGGTGTGTCTATTGCTGTGAAATAAGTAGATTTTACTATTATTTGTATTATTCCAATATGTATGTATCCTAATTTCTTCTGATCTCTTTTAGGTTTTTTTTCTATTTTTTCTTTTATTTTTTCTTTATTCATTATGTATGCTTGAAATTCATAATTTGCTTGATTCATGTATACTAATGATTCTCCACTCATTATTCCATAATATACTATATTTTCTCGATTTAGTATGTTTGATATTTTTTATTAAATGTTGGAATTTCTATACTTTCTTTAGAGTTAAGTGTTAATTCTCCCTTTTTTTCGTACCTTATTTATTATTTTCTTATCGAATATTATATCAGACAAATATTCTCCGATTGACTCTATTTTTTCTATTTCTTGTATATTATCTTGTTCTTGTTCTTGCTTCTGGCTTTCTCCTTTTTCAAAGATATTCATAGTAATTGTTTAATATTTTCTTTATATAAATTTATTCGTGGGATTTAAAAATTTTCTCCTTGTATTTTTAGTATTAATTCTTTACTTTTTATTTTATAATTAAAGTTTTCTAGAAAATCTATCCCTAATATTATTTCCTTTTGTTCTTGTTTAGATCTTCCATCGATTGGTATTTCCATTTTTACTGAAAGTGTTTTACTAAAAATAATATTAACAGATGTATATTTAGTGTTTCGTACTGGAGTTCCTTCGAGAGTAATGTTGGTCCCGGATATCAGGGTATACTTTGGCAGCGGAAAATACGTAAGTTCGTTTCTTGCACTCTGCTGGTTACACAACTGACTGGGACCTTGTCAGCTGGTAAGTCAACTGGCAACTGAGTATTCAGCTGACTGGCAACTGGCTGGTCAGCTGATGACTCAGGACTTAGAAAATTTTAGAGTCGAGTTTGCACAGTTATAAACTGGTTTCAGTTATACTCCAGCACTTGGGTGCTGGGTTTTAAATCAGTAAGTAAATGCTGAAAGCAGTAAATAACAAGGATATTTTATAGTGGTTCGATCAACTGATCTACGTCCACTCTCCAGTCGAAGCACTGGAAATTCACTAAAAAGAGTAATCCGGTACAAGATTTCCTACGATCTATTTCCAGCTGGTAGATGCCTCGCCTACCAGTTCACTGGATCAACCGCTCCCGGTCCTTGTCCTTCTTCAACTCTTGTCAGATGGATGGAGTGCGAGCACGTCACTTCAACCTCCTCCTCCGACTGATTGGGTGTTGAGTTCTCCCAAGAACTTGACTCTTGCTGGCGGCAAAACTACCCGTAATAACTCTGGAGCTGGCTGGCTCAAGAGCTGCTATGTTCTTCCTCGGAATGAGAAAGAACACCAAATGAGATCAATAACTCACAAGCTAGAAGCTTGGAGTCTCGTGTTCAAATGATTGACACACGGAGTAGCTTTAAGAAAAGCCTCGAAAGATTGCTTATACGCTGATATGAATGCGTTTGAGCTTTCGGTAGGTCAAGAGTGGCTAAGATTGGGCAAGAGTATTGAATGCTGTTGGATCTCACGTATTTATAGACGTGAGATTCAGATTCAAATACTAGCCGTTTGGACACATCCGGAAAAGTCTCTGTCCTCGCATGTCCTTCTGCAGGCGGCAGGTAGGAATTTCCGGAAAGCGCCATACCTTTGATCGCTTTATCTGACACAGATCTCTTTGTGTCAGAACGACTCTATTCGTCAGTACGAGGAATCGGAACTGGTGTCTTGAACTGATAGACTTTAAGGTATCCTCCTTAAAGTCATACTCTGTCAGTTAATTCCTCGACGAATCTTCTTTTTGTCTCTAAGTCTTCGGGAGAGCGAATCTTCAATTCTGCTGATAACCTCGGACTGGTAGATCATACTGGTGATCTTGTGCTGGCAGTCTCTGCTGGTGACTTTCCTTAGCACAATCAAGGTCTACCAATTCGTCTGATGTTATCTCTTGGAATCTCCCGTGACTGTTGGCTTCACCGCTGGTGAATAGTGTCAACCAGAACACATATTCTGCTGGTAAGATCTCTCAGCCTCCTGCTGGTGAAATCTTCCCAACTGGTGAACAGTAACCAGTCAATAGCTCTACTCCATGCTGATGAACAGTGTCAGCATGAGTCTTTGTCAGCCGCTTGCTGGTGAGACTTCTCTCAACTGGTAAGCACATCTCATGCTGGTGAACAGTAGCCAGCATGAGTCTTGATCAGCTGCGACTTACAACTCAAAAGACCTAAACAGGACTTTACATTTGAGATCTAGAGCTATCTAGAGACAAACTGACGCTGGTTGGACTTAGGATTTGATCCACCAAAACACTTAATCACCAAATCTAAGATCTAAGCTATCAGCTGGAGAAGGGAAACTTAGCCAGATTTCCCAACAATTTCCCCCTTTTTGGTGCGATCAAAGCCTAACCAGCGAGCACTCAGCTGATGAGGAAAGTTACAAAGCATTTCTGGGTTTTTACAAATAAACCTATCAGATCTAAACCCATGAAACTACTTCCTCACATCAGCTCTAACCTAAAAATCTTCCCCCTCAAACTGGGAGAGATATTGCTCGATTAAATTTTGAAGTAAAACTCTGAGCCAGGTTAGAATCAACAAAGTATCAAAATGAGTGCTGGTGCTGATTACACTGAATGTGTAAGTTCAGCTGGTAAGTAAAAAGTTGACATTAGTTGGACAATGAGAAATTGTCGTCAACCCGTCAGTAATCAATCCATTAATGATGTTACAATTACAAGTACAGGATTAAAAACTGACTAGTCTAACTGATACAAAATTACTTACACAAAAAATGAAGAGTACAAGACTTATGGCTGAGATGAAGATCCAGGTGATTGATTGCGATTTGCTAAATTCCTCAAGATCTCTGTAAGAGCCGCCATATCTTGTTCCCTCTTCAAGCGCTCCTCAGCAGCAATGCGACGCTCTTCCGCAGCAAGCCGAGCCCTCTCCTCATCAGCGACTGCTCGCGCCCTTTCCCCCTCTTGGATCCGCGCCAAAAAGGAGTTCACCCCAGAGGTGAAAGCTTCCATTTGTTGCGCCATCTCTGCTCGGTAGGAAGAAAAGCGCTGGTCCATCCTGGCATCAATGAGAGCAACCAGTTGCGCAGGCGGATGGACTTCGGAGAGAGGCTCTGCTGACAGCTCCATCGAAGTAGAGGGCACACCAGATGAGGCCTCAGCCATCTCAGTGTCAGCTCCAGTTGGCCTCTCCACTACTGGCTCTGCAGCGGCTGATGCTTCTGCTGGGACTGCAGCGGCTGCTGATGCTGACTCCTCAGCTGATTCCTCCACCAGCACCTCAGCTGATGCTGGTGGGACTTGTTCGGAAACGGTGGGTGTATCAACTTCCACCACCTGCCAGTCGATGTGTTCAAGGGATACAACATTGGGAACACCAGCGACTGCAGTGGTCAGCCACCAAGGGCGGGATGGATCTTCCTCCACCACATGATCAATTAGCAACTCAGTGGCTGCCATATCGAACAGACGGGCAAAGTAGAGGAGGAGCGGTGGGAGGGCAATCAGTATCCGGATCCTTCGGAGAGCGTAGACCACCTGAAAGCCCCGGCTGGTGCGGTGGAACTGGAGAAAGGGCACTCGGACACGCCTTGGCCTCGGGAGTCCTGAGCTGCCAGTCCTTAGGCGATAATCAAGAATCTTCTGCACTCGCCGCCGGACATGCCTAAGGGACAAAGGCTCTGGCTCGTCAGTTAATGTATCCATGAATTTATTCGCCCAGTCCTCTTCATTCCTCCAGTATTGCAGCCCCAGCCTAGCGTACAGAACTGAGCGCTTCTCCACCGTGAGATACCGCTCCACACGGTCAAAGATCCTCCATCGCCGCAGCTCACAGTACAGGGTCGGGTTGACAAACCACAGATACCGGAAGTCATTGAACATGTCGAAATCAACGGCATCCTCGACCTCCACTGTGATATTTTCTGCGTACTCATACAGAGTACGGTTGTAGAACTCCATCGGCCTCAGGGGCAGGCACCAGTCCTGGATGCGTGAAGCTAAGACCGACTGGTGGGGGAGCCCGCGGAGAGGAATGATGTTGAGAATGCTGTAGTCAGGCACTTGAGAGGTGTCGAAGGCCTCTTCTCCGCGTAACTCCCACCGATGGGGTCCATTGACCATCTCCTCATATTCCTCAGCGTCGACCACGTTGTAATTGAGGACGCTGACGGTTATGTCACGTCGTGGTCGCGAATCAGCACGTCGAGGCTGTGCTGGTGAGGATGTCGCTGGTCGTCCAGAAGTTGAGGCTCCTTGGGACTGTTGACGACCGAGCTGAGCCTTCCCTTCCTTTGCAAAATCTGGGAACAGGTTCCTGGGCTCCATCCTCTGGATTGTGGAGTGCTGGACAACTGGTGGCTCCTCTTCTTCAGAATCATCAGAGATAACAATGGGAGCCTTCCCAGCAGTCCTTGCACCAGTCTCCACATCCATCTCTTCTTCCTTCTCTTCCTTCTCCTCCGCCAGTTTTTCCGGGGTGGTCGCCCGCTCATCAACTCCTCCGCTGGCAACCCCTTGCACTGCCAGCGGGCCTTCTTCGGCAACTCTGCGTCCGCTGGCATCCCCTTGCGCAGCCAGCGGGCTCCCAGCCTCTTCCTCATCCGGCTGGTAGTGCTCGACTATGGACATGATGTCCTCGTCGACTCCCATCACCAGCAGGCGCTGATATGTATCTTCTGCTAAAATCTCGCCTGGTGGTGGGGAAGCTGGGGGGCTGGCACTTGGACTTTCATCAGCCTTTCCTTTGCCCTTGCTTGCCAGCCTCAGCTGTTCAGCCAGCTCCTCCTGACGCCTGGCTTCATGCTCAGCCTGCACCTTGGCATAGGCTTCATCGCGGGCTGCTAGCTCAGCCTCTAATCTTCGCTGGGCTGCCAAGGCCTTCAGCCTTGCCTTGGCTTGCTTCCTCCTGACAATGGAGGCACTTCTCTCCTTCTTAGCCTGCTCCATCACCAGCTGAGCTCTGGTTTGGACCCTCTTCCTCTTCCGGGTCATAATCTCCAGCTGCTCCTCCTGGGTCTGTCCCAATATGTTCCTTGGAGCGGGACCAAGAACCAGTGCCTGATGTGGCTGCTGATGCTGAGAAGTCTTGGGCTTCTTGCGGGAGGTCTTCTTGGTGACTGGCACCTGCTGAACTGGCTGAGGGCGACTGCCAGAAGCATCCACTTCCGCCTCCTCCATTTGAGTAAAAAGAGACTCAGTCTCCATCTTTCTTTTCAGCTCGGCCCTTGCCTCCTCCGTCAGCGGCTGTGCCATGACTGGCACCTGTTCCCCCTTATCCTCCTCTTCTTCCTCCGAGACGACCTCAGCTGGATCCACTGCTGACTTTCCCCTCAGCCTCCGCGGCTTGTGGTAGTCAGGGCGAGGCAGCTTGGCCTGCTCCTTGGTGGGCGGAATGAAGTCCGAACTCACCAGTTGTTCCCCCTGGTCCACTCCATCTCCAATCTCCATCTCCA